>SKCR01030879.1:0-145962 GCA_019454045.1 Zanthoxylum bungeanum
GACGGGAAATCTGGTATCCAATACCTATAATTGTCTTGTTATGAGAATCGATATTCTCTACACACAATTATACACATCTCCTTTCTTTAGCTTTCTAATTTGCATTCAATTATTCACAACAGTTACAAATAACTGAGTAGCAAACAGTGTCACACACGTGACCTCTAAAAGTCACTAAATCCAAGAAATGTCATTATTGTTAGACAATTATGACTCATAGCATCATTATTTGTAAAGAACATGGTGTTCTTGTACAAATTAACTATGTGACAAAGGAAATTGCTCTTTTATCATTTTGAAATTGGATTACTTGGATATATAAATGATAAAAGTCCATATGATTAGTACTGGATTAATAAGATATGAAACAGTATTAATCCACGAAAGGTTTAATCATTAAATATCCCTAGTCGTAGTATTATCGAGACTGGACATCGATAATGCGGAATATACTAGTATTAAACTTATGCGCGTTATGGAAGCTTAATGATATAGTTCTCATATATTTAAGTATTGGATACTTATGCAAGTGTGAAAGGAGGTTCTATTAGCCGTTGGACCGGGAACAGCTTCGCCTTAGATATACCCCTCGGAATCCCATTGGTAGTATGACTATGTGTCTATGGGAATCCGAATCAGGGTAGGTGTATGTGGTCTTAACCTGAGACTTGCATCGCTAATACTTGCGACAATCAGTATACTTTGGTTTTGGTCGTCCGGAGCTTTAACAGGTTCTGTGTACGCCTCTTCTAGGTATACTGAGAATTGTAGTGTATTGGGTGTGATGTCAAGATGGAAGTATCACTTACGTCATATGGAGATGATGATCACGCAGGATACATAACTAGTACTCTTAATTGCTGCAGCTATCGGGATAGTATGACAAGGTCATTATTATCCGATTACAGAGACTAGTTGGTGATGATCCGATATATGCTTTGTACGAGGCATACACAATTCCAGCCCTATGCCTATCATGTGACATCTGATACTGGATCGTATTACGCAATACATTGTATACTACACCTGATACAAATTATATATTCCTCGTTGAATATTTCTGGAGAATTGGGTAGGCACGGTGCTTTGCTAGAAGCCAACCATGTCTTGTAAATCGGTAAGAATGTGGTACAGAGTACGCACGTGTTCAGATAGTCCGATGACCGTATTTACTGCCAACATATCTATGGATCTCTTAGGTCGCTTCCCAAAAATTCACCGATGACATTTGACTCGAACAAAATTAATCTGGGATTAATTATGAGAGAGAAAATTAATCTAGGATTAATTACGGTAAGAATTAATCTGGGATTAATCATGGGAGAAAATTAATATGGGATTAATTGCGTCAAGAATTTATCTAGGATTAAATTCGTTTAGATGAGAGAACGCGATTAATTTGGAATTAATCAACAAAATAAATTTAATAGTTAAATTGGATTTTACTATTTAATTTATTTAATTGGGCAAAAATAATATATCGGATATATTAATTGAAATTGGATTTCAATACGGAATTAAAATTGGACTTTTAATTCAAGCGAATGAATTAATTTGGAATTAATTCGTAAGCGACTTTCGTAATAATTTTGCTAGGTATTATTATTTAATTAAATTGGATTTAATTATTTAGTGAATGAAAATTCGTTTATTCGGATTAAACGAAACCAGGCCCAAAGTTGTGTTGTGTGTGCCAACTAAATTTGGAATTTAAATGGGTGGGACCCATGACTTACATCAACTTGTCACTATTTGTGATGTAAGTAGTTGAAAAGTAAATGAGGCACTAACTTCACACAACTACACACTTAAACCAACTTTGGAAGTCTTGAACTTCATCCGATCATTGTAAGTTTTTCCGCAACTTATACTTGTTAATTCACACACAAATCAATGTTTATAGATCCTTGGCATGTCTAGGACACTAACAATGGTATCAGAGCCACCTAAACTTGATTTTAAATTCTAGGGTTCATAACTTTAATTTGGGACTTTTATGCTTGGAGTGTGTAAATTCGAAATTGGTTGTTTGGTTATGTTTAGATGATGATGAATTGGATGTGTTAAATAGCATGAAATTGAATGTTAATTGTTGATTTAATTGGATTGAAATCAAAATTGGATGTTAATTTCATGTGGTTGCCATGAGATTAAGCATGTTGGAATGGATTGATTTTGCCTCAATTTTGTGTTGGACATGAATTTGAGAATTAAAGTATGATTAATTTGATTAATTGATGTTTTGGAAATATTGAATTAATCAATTAATTATGGTAATTACACTTTAATTAAATTAATGTGATATTTAGAATATTATGTTAATAATAAATTAGTCTTTAAATTGGATTGGGCTAATTTGTTATATTTGGGCTAATGGCCTTGGTTAGACCAAGATTGGTTTTGGACAATTGGGTTGGATCCAATTGGGCCTAAAACCACTTCCATAAAGTCCAAATATTACTACTAGGCCTTTAAAAATTTAATTGGGCCTAATGGGCCTAAATTGATTTTTGGCATAGGGTGATTCCTAACTTGGGCCTTGGCATCTTGGGTTGGATACATAATGGCCAAAGCCCATGCCAAAAGAATTAATTGAAAGCCCATTAGACTTTAATTAAATAGTATTGGATGCTAATTGGACCGTTGAGACCCATTTAGATCGGATTTGGAATCCAAGTCTAAAAGGCACTAAAATAAGTGTAATTATTTAATTTGGAATTAAATATGAATTAGTATTGGATACAATTTAAAATTGGAATTTAAATTGTAGTTCGATATAATTCAAGAATATTTGCTTTGAGTATTTATTCTTAAACGAGTTGGACTCGCGCAAATCAAATCGTTGTTTGAACATTGGATGATCATTAATCAAAGATTAATTAATTGGATTAGATTGATTGACAGCATGCTTTGTGTGAATACTTGGATGTATTTATATGAATAATATATATCAGATGGATATTAGTCGGGTGGGGGAAATTTTGGAAATTGTTGTAAGTATGGTACTTATTTATTAAATTGGACCAGCATGTCCAGCCTTTCACCTCCTTATCTCTTTGTATTTCTCTTCTCACCAATTCCCCTCAATGCAAATGAGGTTTCTCTAATGTATTATGTAATTGGGTAGAAGTATGTAAAGTGCTAGCGGGAGAGAGGAAAGAGAGTGATTTGTTCTAGGAACAAATTGTATTATATATCCATCAGTATATCATTATTAATTTTATTCGCACCTTATTATGCTTTTAGAATGCATGTTTAAGGGTGTATGATGAGACCAAATCAAAGATAATAAATTGGTTGTCAATTTACGCGAAAAACCCTCATTAAATATTAAGTGTTTTCCTTCCATTGAGTGGTCCTTTCTCAAGATCCAAGATTGGCTTTGATTTGTTGGCCAAAGTCAAGATCATTGTCCATTGCGGAAGTATTTGAACCACGAAGGCTTTGTTATATATCGTATATCTTGGGCAGTTGTGACTTGTTGGCCAAATTCAAGGTCACTTCTGTACATCGACGTGGATTACGAAGCTTTCCCACTGTCAATGGGTCATTCTTAACTGGAATCATTAAGCTTCTTGAGCCAAAGCCAAGGCTTAGTTCATTCAGAGGAAAAGGTTAGGAAATATATATTGGATATATATCTCGGAATTGGAGGTCCACCTACCGGATCTAGGAATTAGATGGGATCCAATTGATCTTAGAGATCTACCTAGTTAAGTTTCATACAGCTTGTTGGCAAAGTCAAGGTAGTGTGTTATTTAACGGGATCCTAGCCCACTAGGAAACTGGGTTTCCCGAGTACTCAACAGATGGTTAGAGGCTCACCGAAAAATAGTGGGAGGCTAGTATTAAATTTGCAATTTCGTTTAATACTTGCTAAACACGCTCTTTTAATTTTATTTATTGTCGTTATAAATATATTAGTTGGACTAATATTTGTTTTATTGATTTTTTGAACAGTTAGACTGTACAAGACACTACTCCACTTGTAGTTGGTTATATAGTTGGACTATAGTAACCATTACATTTTGAGTGTACCTGATATCGTTGATTGAATAGTTGGACTATTGCAATAGAGATGGCTGGAAAGAATAGCATTAGGGACATCGTCATGGGCGATAATGTCTTTAACGACTCCAATTTTCCAGATTGGGATATGAATCTCATGATAGTCTTGGGAGCCGAGAAGTTACTCTATGTCAAAGAGAAACCTCTCGGGCCTGAGCCCGGAGTTGAGCAAATAGTAGAGCATGAGTTTTGGAAGACTCATCGTGATGATAACTTTAGCGCTCAATCTGTAATGCTTGCCGCAATGACTCTCAATTTCGTCGTCAGAACAAAGGATTGGATCCTTATAGTATGATGTTGAAATTGAAGGATCTTCACAGGTCTAATCTTAGATCTCAGAAGCATGAGTTTGCAAAGAATCTCTTCTTTCGCTCACGTATGTCAGAGGGTACTGAGGACACGGCGACGCTGCGCCGGCTCGCGGCCCGGTCGGGAGTACGGAGTAGCCCGCGGGGGACTAAACCGGAGAAATAAAATGGAGTCGCCACCCAGTGTGAACTGGGAAATGATTTAAGGCCGCACTCACCCCTCGCGAGGGAAGACCTCAAATCGTTGGGTTCGGAATAGTCCTCTTACTTATGCCTAATGTAATGAAAAGATTTATGCAATAGTATAACCAGGTCTTATGCAACACATGCAAGATAATATAATCAACACACAAGATTGCACACCATAAACATAAATAAATAAATAAATAAATAAAAAAGACAAATGCATTAATTCCATAAACATATTAAACAAAGAAGTGCAAAAGATGTAAATAAATGATAATAGTAAAGCGGTGATAATAAAACGAGTAATTAGGTACATAATGATGAAAGAGATGTGATCGCGGCCGACATCTATATGGGACCTCATATGCTCGATTGAACGTATCTCATGTGCAATCAAACGTACTTCGTTCAGGCGCGGCAAAACATCGTGGTAAAGGTAGCCTTTAGGCGTTTCCCCTCGAATAGAGGAGCTTTAAACCCACATGATTAGCCCATGCGCACTAGATTATCAATGTATGAATAAACAAATAAATAATATGGGACCTCGTATGCCCGATTGAACGTATCTCACGTTCAATCAAATGTACTTCCATCCGGCGCGGAAAACATCATGGTAAAGGTAGCCTTTAGGCATTTCCCTCGAATAGATGACCTTTGACCCGCACGATTAGCCCATGCGCACTAGATGGCAATGCATGAATAAAAAATGTAATGATATGCAAAAGGTAAATAACAAGATGAAAGATGTGACCACGGCGACATCTATATGGGACTTCGTATGCCCGATTGAATGTATTTCACATTCAACCAAGCAACTTCATCCGGCGCGGAAAAACGTCATGGTAAAGGTAGCCTTTAGGCATTTCCCTCGAATAGAGGACCTTTAATCCATCATGATTAGCCCATGCGCACTAGATTAACGATGCATAAATAAATAAAGCATACAAAGTAAATAACGAAATAATAAAACATAAACAATGAATGAACATAAAATTAAATAACGAAATAAAACATGTGCTTGAAAGTTTCTCAAGCGGTACATTGAGTTGTATCCAAGTACAGACCGCACTACCGTCCATTCGGATTCGGCTACAGAATTTACGTCTGGGTTTCCATCCGATATACTGCAAGAGATAACACGCAATCATTAACCCAATAACAATAATAGACATGAACCATCAAGACGCATGCAAGAAATAATAATAGACAACCGAAAATATGGATGAAAAGTAGCAAGGTGCCCTCAGGTCTTACCTTTTAAGTTGCTTCTAGGAGGTGTGTTACACCGTCGTCAGAAGGGTTAATGCTCCGTCACTTTCCCGGTTCACTGGTTCAACATTTTCGTTCGCTGTTTTGCTGTTTTAAGTCGCTGTTTTGGACTGTTTTCTTCGCTGTTTTACTGCGGTTCGAGGGCTGATTTTTGGACTGCAGTTTTAGGATGATTCTTGGACTGTTTTACGGATTGTTTCAGTGGTCGTAGGGGCTATTTCTGGACTGTTTTGCTGTGATTTTAGGGGGCTATTCGGGGACTACTTTTGGGTGATTTGTTCACTGTTTTGTTGTCGATTTGGGACTGTTTTTGGGTTATTTAAGGGGGGCTGCTGTTTGTGGTTTTAGGGGCTGTTTTATTTGTTATTTGTTTCGGTCAAGGTGTAGGGGTTGGTTTTGTGTGCATGGCTTATGTGTGTTTGTGGAGTTTGTGTGTGTGTCAACAAGTGTCGTGTGTGTAGCTAGGTTTTTGTGTGTTAATGCGTTAAGTGTGTTTGTCGGTGGAGTCGGTGTGTGGTGTGTGAATTAAAGGGCGTGAGGCCTGTGTTTGCCGAGTGTGTGGCCTGCTCAATTTGATGGGCTGCTGTGCGTGGAGAGAAGGTAGAGTGAGGGACGTGTGTAGCTGCCGAGAAGAGTAAGCTGTCCAGATTTGTGTTTGTCAGCTGGGCTGATTTAGGGTTCAAAGTGTGAAGGTAAGGGTTTGTTTTGATTGCCGAGAAGAAGGAAGGGCTGTTAGTTTTCTTTGTTATGGCCGAGAGAGTAATATCATGTGTGTGTGTTTGTTGGCCGAGGGATAGGAAAGAGAGCGGTCCGAGGAAGAGAGTGGCTTAGGGTTTCATTCTCTTTTTCTTTGTTTTGGCGTGAGTTTGGTAGATAAGAGAGAGCCCCTAGGGTTTAGTTTAGGTTATCTTTTATAATGGTGCATCTAGGTTTCCTTGTGTGTGCATGGCTCAAAAAGGGAAACAAATCAAATAAATATGTGGTGTATTTAATTAAATTATTTAGGGAAATAAATTTGTGTAATTTTTGTGGGGAATATCTTTAATTTGGTAAGTGATTTATTTAGATTAGGAAGTGGATTTATTTTGATTTATAATCTTTGCTAATTAGGAAGGTGATTTGGGAGGGATTTTGGCATATGTTTTACATGTGATTTAATTATCTTGGATTGGGCTTGGGTATGTGGGCCTAAAAGGGTTGCATGGATTGCATGGGTTTTGGATGGGTGTGTATGAGTATGCGGGCTTTTATGGGTTGCGGGGATTTTGGGTCGAGGCTAATTTTTAGAACAGAGATAAACTAAGTGAACCCAAGGCTAACTAGTGATTTTAAATCTGACGAGTTATTAATTTTTTTTGAATTTTCCCTTTCGACGTCTGTTTCCCGCGACTTCCGCAACTTATCGGGTAATGCCTCCATACAAGGCTCATCATTGGGCTTTATGCAAAAATACAGTGTCTACAGTCGCCCCCACTTTGATGGGGCTTGTGTAGTGTGTGACAGTGACAACCCTATCAAAGTTATGCATGCATTTTTACTTACTTGGTTTGTCGGCTGTCATACTTACCTGCTGCTTTGCGAGATGCTTCGAACTTGGTTGATGTGGTGGTGAGGTGCTTGACCTCTGGTTCATTCACGAACCGTTACTTGATGAAAGATGGTTCATTCCCGAACCGTTACTTGATGAGAGATGGTTCATTTTTGAACCGTTACTAGAGTTGAGATGGTTCATTTTTGAACCGTTACTTGATGAGAGATGGTTCATTTTTGAACCGTTACTTGATGAGAGATGGCTCATTTTTGAACCGTTACTTGATGAGAGATGGTTCATTTTTGAACCTTTACTGGATGAGAGATGGTTCTTTTTTGAACCGTTACTGGATGAGAGATGGTTCATTTTTGAACCGTTACTTGATGAGAGATGGCTCATTTTTGAACCGTTACTAGATGAGAGATGGCTCATTTTTTAACCGTTACTTGATGAGAGATGGTTCATTTTTGAACTAGTACTTGTTGAGAGATGGTTCATTTTTGAACCGTTACTTGATGAGAGATGGCTCATTTTTGAACCGTTACTTGATGAGAGATGGCTCATTTTTGAACCGTTACTTGATGAGAGATGGCTCATTTTTGAACCGTCACTTGATGAGAGATGGCTCATTTTTGAACCGTTACTGACTTGCTCGTCTTTGCCGCTTTTTTTTTTCAAAAACAACCTGCGAACACAAAACAAAAATAGCATGTATGTGACATATATGCATGTATGCATGGATGTATTTCCTATTCCGATGGGTTAGGCCTTCATTGTGTTCTTTGGTGCCCTTTGCCTACAAAAGTCTTTGGTCGCCCCATGGGCCTGCTTATAGTTTCCTCCTGCCAATTCTACTCTGGTGATTGCTCAATTTTCTTTGGTCCCATGGCTCAAGATCCCGTTATGTCCCTTATTTGCGAGGTGGTAGACCTGTCGCCCCAAGACCTGGTTTAGGTTAGCTCTCTACTGCTTGCACTAGGTCAAGGTAGACTACGTGGTGTGGCATTCCGTATAACATATACCCCATTACAGGCTACAAATAGTCCCAATAGTTATACATATCATTGTCCTCAAAGAATGCTTAGTAATGAAACCAGAGAACCTTCAAAACACTCGATGCAACTCAAATCCAAGTCTTTAAATAAACGATCTAAGCTAGATTCAAAGTGTGTGTGTGCAAAGGTTCATTTACAGCTTGATTCCTAAGTAAGCTGACTCAATGATTTCGTTTAGAAATTGGGTTCGATGGGTCAAACCAACCTAGATGTCTCAATTATACTCTGCAATTGCTTTTCCGTGCTCAATATGGTATGGTTTTCTTTTTCTTTTCTTTTGTCTCTTTTTTTTTTCACACACCTACTCTTTAAGGTAGCATTTCTCCTCATGGTGGTCCTAATACTTGCCCATGGGTAGCTTCACGCTTATCAGTTATAGATGGTTCAATTCTTTTCTTTAGAGACTTTTTTTTTATTTTCAACCATACCACACATCATAACACAAGCAAATCAGGATAGACATTCAGGCGAACGGTTATTCATCGACCTACAATTTCTTCAACTAGTCACATTGCCAACTACTCAGGTTTTCACTGCTAAGAACCTATAAAAAGTTCTTACGAGTCTAACATAGATCAATTACTCAAAGTATCAGATAAAAGCACGTCAAGAGTTTATCGTTTCTAAGATTTCACCCTAAAGCAAACCATTTCGTCATCGGACTTATGTCTTACTATTAAGGACTAAAAACAAACAATTTTTTTTCTCTCTTTTTTTTCTCTTTTTTTTTTTTTTCTTTTTCATTTTTTTCATTTTTTTTTACTAAAGGCCCCTCCCAATGGTCTTATTATTCTTGCCGTAAATTTTTTTTTTTCACAATGGTCTTTCTATCCTTGCCGTAAATTTTTCTGTTCCTCGATTTTCTTTTCCCCGATATCCATGTTTGCTAAACTCTTCTTGACAAGTCTTCTTTTTCTAACCCAATGGATATCTATGATGGCTTTTAAGACACAGGGGTTAACATGATGCGTGTATGCATGAGATGCAAGTGGTTATCAATACAACATATATCCTTCCGATCTTATATCTCCCACACTCGTGGTAAGTCCATTTCTGTACTAGGTATTACTTGTTTTATGCACCAATGTGGGGTACACAAAATCGTTCTCTCCTATGCTACAAAGGCGAACCTTGGCTACCTCAGTCCCTTTCCATCGATAAAAGACAAAAACTGCCCATTTACAACATGGACTAAGCCTATTATTGTTGGTTTCTAAAGTAATCCCAAGATCATTCAAGCAATGAAAACAATGTGAATACAATACAGAAGTATGGAGGAATCACACTTACAATGAACGGATTATGGAAGTGTTGATAACAAAAATTTCTCCTTGTTGAAGCTCTCCAAGATTCGGCCAAGGTCCCAATTTGTTGATGATGATGAAGCTCCAAGCTTTTGAATGGATTCCAAGCTCTTAGATTGGTTTCCCTATCACCTTGTGATGATTCCTCTAGAGTGCTAGCTCTTGATAATTTTTGCAACAAAAACACATTTATTCTTCCTTGAACTTTCGGCCAAGTGAAAAGAAAATGGAGAGAGTAAAATTCTTGCAATGGGCGTGAGTGTGGTGAGAGAGTGAGGAGTGTTTGACTTTGTTCTCTTTTATGTATTTGATTTCAAAACTAAAATTAAAGATTTACCAAATATTTGGTAATAAGTCAATCATGTCATTTTAACTTGGAGTGTAAAAACAAGTTAAAGTCATTCTCACCAACCCCCATCACTAATGTGACAAGTGATGTGACTAGTGATGTGAGATGTGGGCCCCACTTGATTCGAAATCCAAGTAGGTAACCCGCAAACACTCCCGGGGCTCGGGTTCGCCAATTCCGAATTAACGAATTTTTCGTTGCGACGTAATTAAATCAAATTTAATTAAATAATTTGTCAAGCAAAATTACAATTCACATCGCTCGCGAATTAATTCTAATTAATTGTTTTGCCCGAATTAAAATCTAATTTTAATTCCGTGTCGAAATCAAATTTTGTTTAATATATCGAATATATTATTTTATCGATTAATTCAAATTAATCTTTCTCTCTCTCTCTCAAATAGTATTTTATCCTAAATAAAATCTCTCCGTAATTAAACTAAGATTAATTATGTTCGAATCATACGTCATCAGTGAATCTTCGGGAAGCGACCCAAGAATCCCTGGATATGTTTGGCAGTAAATCCGGTTATCGGACTATCCGAACACGTACGTACCTCGTACTATATTTTTACCGATTTACGAGATATGGTTGGGCTTCTAGCAAAGCACCGTGCCTACCCAATTCTCCAGAAATATTCTTAATGGAATATATAATATGTATCAGGCAGTAAACATAGTATTGCGTATAGCGATCAGTATTCGGATGTCACATGCAAGGCCTGGGGCTGGAATAGTGTCTCTGCCCCGTACGAAGCATATATCGGATTACAAGCAACTAGTCTCTTTAAATCGGATAATCATGACCTTGTCATATTATCCCGATGGTTGCAACCATTTAGAGTACCTTGTTCTGTATCCCTACGTGATCATCATCTCCATATGACTGAAGTGATACTTCCTTCTTGACATCACACCCAATACCTACGATTCTCAATAAACCCAGAAGAGGCGTACCAGAACCTGTTAAAGTCCTGGACGACCAAAACCAAAGCGTATTGATGTCGCAAGTACTAGCGATGTAAGTCTCAGGTTAAGACCAAATACATCTATCCTGATGCGGATTCCCATAGACACATAGTCAAACTACTAATGGGATTCTGCGGGGTCTATCCAGTGCGAAGCTGTTTCCGTACCATCAGTAAACACAACCTCTATAACACTTGCATAAGTATCCAATACTTAAATATATGAGAACTATGTCGTTACGCTCCCATAACACGCACAAGTGCGATACTAGTCTATTCCGCATTATCGATGTCCAGTCTCGATAATACTACGACTAGGGATATTTAATGATTAAACCTATATGGATTGATACTGTCTCATATCTTATTATCCGGAACTAATAAGGACTTTTATCATTTTATATATTTAAGTAATCAATTATAAATGATAAAATGCAATTTCCATTGCTACATAATTAATTTGTACAAAAATCACAATGTCTTTTACAAATAGTGACGTTATGGGTCATAATTGTCTAACAATTATGGGATCGTGCCATTATCTAGAAACGATGAATTGGGCCTTCGGTGATCACGGTCATGGGGATGGACTTGGAGGTATCCAAAATAAATAAATATGCCATAACAAGGCGTATCAGGTTAAAACCAAATACACCTACCCTGATTTGGACTTCCATAGACGCATAGTCATACTACAAATGGAATTCCGAGGGGTCTATCCAGAAAAAAGCTGTTTCCGTACCATCGGTAAACACAACCTCCTATTACACTTGCATGAGTATCCAATACCCAAATATATGAGAACTATGTTGTTATGCTCCCATAACACGCACAAGTGCAACTAGTCTATTCTCTCCGTATTATCGATGTCCAATCTCGATAATACTACTACTCGACTAAGGATGTTTTAATGATTAAACCTTCATGGATTGATACTGTCGCATATCTTATCAATCCAGAACTAATCATATGGACTTTTATCATTTATATATCCCGATAATCTAATTATAAATGATAAAAGAGAAATTTCCTTTGTCACACATAGTTAATTTGTACAACAACACCATGTTCTGTATAAATAGTGATGCTATGGGTCATAATTGTCCAACAATCTCCCACTTGGCCATCGCCAATCACTCATGTCCTACAACTTGAACTATGTACGGTTCACACTCAACTTCTACTTAGAAACTGCTTTCGTCAGCGGATTTGCAAAGTCATCATCTGATGTGATTTATTCGATCATCACATCGCCACGATGTATGATCCGAACGAATCAGATGAACAGTTGAAGTAAATACTTGGATCGTTGATGAGACCATTAATTCTTTAGCATGTGTGGTAGCCTAGCTCAGTCCTAATAGAACTATTCCTAATTTAATTAGGATTATTAAGATCCAAAGTGCTTCTATTGCTGCTTCAGCTGCAACAATATTCCGTTTTTATTGTTTATTCGGCAATAGTATCTTGCTTGGAAGATTTCCAGCTCACTGTTTCGTTATTCAAACTATATAGTACCTTTTTTACGACTTATAGTCATTTTTTTCGGTTATGAAACTTGCAGCAGTGAACCCAGTCACTTCAAGTTCTCCTTCTCCATAGCTTAAGAAAGCATCCTTAGTTCGTCTAAGATACTTAAGGATATTCTTAACATCAATCCAGTGACTATCACTTGGATTGGCATGATAGTGACTCCATATGCTCAAAGCATATGAGACACCAGGTCGCGTACATTTATTTCAACGTACGAGTTCTCGGAGAGTGCCAACAACTTTTAGATCTATCGTCTTAATAGTCTTTATTCCTAAAATAAAAGTTGTCTCTCCAGTATTCTACGGAGATTTTCATGAAAGCCAAGCTTTCAACGCGATTGTATTATGGAATGTCATTTCCAAGAAATGAGATATCATCACATTCTATATAGGAACAATCATTGTCATTGCGGCTCCCACTAACCTCCTTATATACACATAATCATATGTCGTTTTGAATTAAATCATACACCATTATGATTACATCAAAATGATATAGTTTCAAGAACGTAATGCTTGATTCAATCCATAAATGGATCGAATTAACTTGCAAACCTTGTTTGGTTGTTTAGGTACGACTGTTGGACAAAATGACCCATAGCGTCACTATTTGCATAGATCATTGTGTTGTTGTAGCAAATTAACTATGTTACAAGGAAATTGCACTCTCATCATTTGTGATTAGATCACCTTAGATGTATAAATGAAGAGAGGTCCATATGATTAGTTCCTGGATTGAGATGATATGAGACAGTATCAGTCCACGAAGGATTAATCATTAAATATCCCTAGTCGTAGTATTATCGAGACGGACATCGATAATGCGGAATAGGCTAGTATTGCACTTGTGCGCTTGTGAGGGCACAACAGCATAGTTCTCATATATTTGGGTATTGGATACTCATGCAAGTGCGTAGGAGGTTTGTTTCACCGATGGTACGGGAAATAGCTTCGCTCTGGATAAGACCCCTCGGAATCCCATTGGTATTATGACTATGTGTCTATGGGAATCCGACATCAGGGTAGGTGTATTTGGTCTTAACCTGAGACTTGCACCGCTAATGCTTACGATAATCAATATACTTTAGTGAGGTCGTCTAGGACTCTAACCGTTCTGTGTACGCCAAGCTGAGTATATTGAGAATCGTAGAGTATTGGGTGTGATGTCAAACGGAAGTATCATCACTCCAGTCATAGTGGGATGATGTCACGCAGGATACGGTATTAGTACTCTGAGGTGCTACAGCCATCGGGATATTATGACAAGGTCATGTATATCCGATTATAGAGACTAGTTACCAGACATCCGATATGTGCTTCGGACGGGGCAGACACTTATCCAGCCCCAGCCCTAGCACTGACTATCCGATACTGGGCCGATATGCACATACTTGGTATACTACGCCTGATATAGATCCTTATATATTCCTGTAAGAATATTTCCGAGAATTGGGTAGACATGGCGTTTTCTAGAAGCTAACCTTGTCTTGTAAATCGGTAGGACGTGGTACTTGGTACTTACGTGTTCGGATAGTCCGACGACCGTATTTACTGCCAACATATCCGGGGATCTCATGGGTCGCTTCCCAATGATACACCCGATGACGTATGACTCGCACATTTATTAATCTGGGATTAATTTGATCTGGGATTAATTACGGAGATATTTTATCTAGGATAAAATATCGTCTAAAGAGAGAAAACATTATTTGGAATTAATCGGTAAAGTTAATATATTCGATATATTAATGAAATTGGATTTCGACGCGAAATTGAAATTGGATTTTAATTCGGGCAAGCGAATTAATTCGTTAGCGACGTGAATAGGGATTCGCTAGGCGTAATCATTTATTTACGACGCAACGGAGAATTCGCTAATTAGGAATTAGCGAAACCAAGCCCGAGAGTGATTGCGAGCGCATTCGCATTTCGAATTCGAGTGCGGCACGCAAGTCACATCAAGCGTCAAATCATTCGTCACATCAAGCGTCAAATCAAATGTCATTTTGAGTGATGTGACAACTTGTCACTTGATTGAATGAAAGATGTGACTTGATGTGAGTTAGTGGAGTGGTTGGAATGTTTGGTAAATGAATTGATTTTAGAAATCAATTAAATGATTTACACCATTTGACTTTTGGAAAATTAATTGGTAAATCATTAATATATTTTGGAAAATATAAACACAACATTTACACTTTTCTAATCAAACCATTCACATTTTCTTCTTCTCTCTCTCTCCACAGAACAATTCACGCCCAAAATGGGCAGTGAAGCTCACTGGTTTCTCTTGAAATGCCGTGAGTTTGGGAAGCATGTGCCTTGATTTTGTGGCAAAATCAAGCGGAGCTAGCACTCCGAGAGACTTGCGAAGGTGTTAGGGAAACTCACCCACGAGCCGGAATCGTTCGACGCAAAGTTCGAGCCAATTCATGACTCAAAACTGAAAAACGTGAGGCAGTGGACTGGTCACTGCAGTTGCGTTTTTGGAGGTGAAAATCAATTTGTTTCTTCACCAAATTCGTCTCAACCGATCGATGTGAGTATTCCGCAACTCCTTTGATGTATTCACACTAATATTCATGCTTGTTTGATGATCTTGGGACCTAGAATAAACCAACAATGGCATCAAGAGCCTAGGTTCAAGCATGAAACTTTTAGGGTTAAAATTTGGGTAAACTTGTTTTGAGCATGATTTGAATGAATTGAATGTTTGAGTATGCTTATGACATGTTTAATTAGTGATTGATTGGATCAATTTAATGAAATAATGATTGGATCAATTTTTCCCCAAAAATTCATGTTGGCCGAATGTGTAATGTATTTTGGAATTCTTGGAATTTTTCATTTTGATTCATTGGATGAGTTGTAATGATGTTGGGATGATGTTAATTTAAGATTGAATTGGATTTAATTTTGAATTGAACAAAATCCCCAAAATGCTTATGGTGGCCGAATGTAACATGCCCTAATTTAGTCTTGGATTTTTTGATTTTGGACATTGGATGTGTTGGAAATCATTCGGGATATTAATTCGATGTCGATTTGGAATTAATTGGATTGAATTCAAATCGGACAAAATTATCTCCCTTGGCCGAGACTTTAAGCATGGTTAATGGGTTTGATTTTTCATTTATGTGTTGGACATGTGATGATGATAATGAACATGATTAATAAGCTAATTTAATGTTTTGGAATATTGATTTGGGTGATTAATCATGTAATGCACTTTAGGTAATTAAATTGCGGAATTGGATTCATGTAATTTAGTTATTAGGCCTTAAATTGGATTTGGGCTTATTATGTTGTAAATGGGCTTATTGGGCTTTGTTGTACAAAGTTGGATTTGGACAAATTGGATTGGATCCAATTGGGCCCAAAGCCACTTCCGTTAAGCCCAAATGCAACTTATAAACCTTTAAAGTTTAATTGGGCCTAATGGGCCTAAATTGATTTCTGGGCTTATGGGGTTACTCCTTGATTGGGCTTTGGTTGCCGAAGCCCACGCCTTAAAGAAATTAATTAAAGCCCATTAGACTTGAATTGAATTGACGTTGGACGTTAATCGGGCTTTGAGACCCGACACGATTAAATTTGGAATTTAAGTCGTTAAAGGTTTATTAAATAAAGTGTAATATTTAATTTGGAATTGAATAGTGAATTAGTATTAAATACATGTTAAATTGGATTTAATGATGTAGTTTAATTAATTCAAGAATTCGTACTTTGAGTACTTATTCGCAAAACGAGTTTGACTCGACCAAAATCAAATCGTTGTTTGAACATTGGATGATCACATAATTATCAGATTATTAATAATTTGATTAGATTGATTGATAGCATACTTATGTGGAATACGTGGCGTGTTCCAGCCTTATCAACCTCTATTCTCTTTGTATTCTCTTCTCACCTATTCCCCTCAATGTAAATGAGGTTTCTTTAGAAGTGTAGTGTAACGGGTAGAAGTAATACAAGTGCTAGCTTGAGTGAGAAAAAGAGAGATTTGATCTAGGATCAATGTGTTAAGTATCCATCCGCATATCATTATTATTTTATTTCATACTCGTTTTATTATGTATTTAGAATGCATGTTTAAGGGTGTATGATGATGAGACCTTAACAAAGATAATGAAATTGGTAGCCAATTTGCACGCGAAAAGCCCTCATCAAATATCATGCGTCTTTTCCTTCCATTGAGTGATTCTTACTCAAGATCCTAGATTGGCATGGGTTGTTGGCCAAAGTCAAGCCCTTGTTCGTCGAAGATTGTGTTT
Organism: Zanthoxylum bungeanum; assembly: GCA_019454045.1. NCBI lineage: Eukaryota > Viridiplantae > Streptophyta > Magnoliopsida > Sapindales > Rutaceae > Zanthoxylum > Zanthoxylum bungeanum. Next base: position 16,845 of record SKCR01030879.1, read on the forward strand.
GAATCACGAGGCTTTGTTCCATATTGGTGTCTTGTCCAAGTTGTGTTTGTTGGCCAAAGTCAAGACCACTTCTTGTCCATCGACATTGATTACGAAGCTTCCATGGTCAATGGGTCCGCGCTTGACTGGGATCATCAGGTTTGTTGTGCCAAAGCCAAGGCCTAGTGATTCAGAGGAAAAAGGTTAGGGTATATATTGATATATAGGCATATATAAGATATATTTGTTAGGACTTGGATGTCCACCTACTGGATCTAGGAGTTGGATTAGATCCAATTGATCTTAGAGATCTACCTAGTTAATTATCATACAATTTGTTGGCCAAAGTCAAGATTGTGTGATATTTAACGGGATCCTAGCCCACTAGGAAACACGGTTTCCCGAGTATTCGACAGAAGGTTAGAGGCTCGACGAAAAATAGTGGGAGGCAAGAATTGAATTTGCAATATTCGTTCAATTACTCGCCATGCGCGCTCATTCAAATATCACTCGTCATATAAATTAAATGTTAGTTGGGACTAATATTTAAATTGTTGTTTAATAACAGTTGGACTGTATTATAGTTGATTATATATAATTGGATTATATTAATCAATATATTTGAATTAATTAATTTCAGTTTACAGTTGATTTTATAATTGGATTATAGTAATCATGTAATTGAGGTTAATTAATTTGGATTATATTTGATTATATAGTTGGACTATTATAATCATTATAATATATATAGTACCACTAATCGTTGATTAAATAGTTGGACTATTGTAATCAAGATAAAATTGAAAAGTTGGATATTTAAAATATAATCTGGGATTAAAATATTTTAAATGATTTTAATTTTCAAATTGGAATAAATAATAGGTTACTTTATTTGATAAAATAACTTATTATACCTTAAGCCCAAAATTAAGCAATATAAGTAGAGCATAAAATATTTGGAGATTTATGTGATGATGACTTTAGTGCTTAATTTAATATACTTGTCATAAATCTAATTTTAGATTTAAAGTATTAAAATTGCAATTTATAATTCTTGGAGAATTAATTGACTATTCTAGATGAGATAAAGTCAAAATTTGCAATTGGGCATGTAGCACGAGGTGCACATTGTTTCGATATTCTAAAACCCAAGGCTTGGCCTAAGGTTCCTGAAATATTGAAAAGGATAATTGACATATCCCAAAGTGACTACCATTTGGATATGGCAGACACGAAGGAATTAAAGAAAGGGCAAGGCTCTTACTTTAAAAATGATTGTCAAAGTTATGTTCACTACTAGTATTGAAATTAGATTTTAAATACTTAGTGTGGTACATAAAATATATGTATTGATGTTCAGAATCTGCTTTGAGCAGGATACTGACTTCAAGCTGAGATTGCTCTGCGAATCGGAAACGGGACGAAAGTCGCTGTTTCGATCGTAGATACCTAAGTTTAGGAACTACCCTTCGGGTGTGTACTTAAATTAGGAACTGTTATAATGTAACTAGTTTGACTAGAGACATATCTCTATATCAGTGTTTAATCCATTGTGGATAAACCTTTATATTCTAGAACACTAAGTGTTTCATTATATAAAGATGGTACTGAGATAAACACATTAGATGTGAATAACAGAATTTATATTTTGAATGTAATTAAAATCTCAAACATATAAAATGACAAATAAATAGCTCAAATTGATTTGATCAATAGAGATTTATTTGTGGCATTGTTGTCTGGGACACAATTAAACAAGACTCGTATATCCGCACTTTTGAAGAGTGGGTACTAGGACTGATTTGACTATTCAAATAAAGTCTACGAATCTAGTTTGTTAGGTAAAGTACCTAAAACACTGTTTACTTGGTAATAGTGTAAGTGCCACCGATCTGTTAGCCCTATTCATGGTGAAGTTAGTGGGCCAATATCTAGCTAGGCTAGATGTGAACATGAATGTTTCGTGACCTTAACGGATGTGGCATCACGTTATGGTTATGTGTTTCTTTCGAAGAACACAGATCGGAAACTTTTAGAGTTTCGACACGAAGTAGATAAACAGATCGACTATAGTATTATGCCGTCACGGTAAGACCGTAATGAAAATACTTAAGCAGTAAGTTTCAATCATACATGAAAGAGTATAGTATTCTTTCAGATGAGGACTCCTCCCGAGACACGTCAGTTAGACGGTGTGTCCGAACGAAAATCAAATTTTGTTGGACATGATAAGGTTTATCACGAGTCGCTCTGAGCTATCATTTCCTTCAACAGGATATGTATTAACAGTGCAAAACTTATTTAGAATAAGGTTCCATATAAATCTGTTTGATAGATATCATATTGGATATGAACAGGAAAGAAACATGGTTTCTCATTCCTAATAATTTGGCATGCCGGGCATAACGTTTGGATGATACCAAACTAAGGACCCAAATTGGATAGTGCCAAATATAGGTTATCCTAGGGAAAACCATAAGTATAGTACTTATAAATCTCACAAGAGAACAATATGATTGTTGCTCACCATGCGGTTTTCCAAAGAGGAATACCGATATGCAGTGGTCAGTGGGAGGATAGTGATACTCGATGAAAATCGGAGTAATACTATTCAAGGCACGAAGTCCATAATGGAACACAAATAGTTCATCAAGGATGAAACTAAACCATTAATCTTCAAATACATAAGAACCGCGTAGATCGGAGAGAATCAGAAAACAACCTAGGGTATGGGTTTCTGATGTAACCCCTTAAAGATGTAAATCTTATGGAGGTATACCAACCGACTACGTATAAGGAAGTGATACAAGGTATCGACTCCCTATTATGGCAAAGTGCCATGAGTCCGAAATGGATACCATACATAAGAACTATGTTTGGATACTAGTTGTTGTACCGCAAGGCATTGTGCCTATTGGTACTGTAAACGTCTTCAAGGAAGACATACATGGATGGCAACATACCAACGTACAAAGCTAGGCTTGTGACGGAAAGGTATCGTTATCAACGTTATGTAATAACGGTTCAACCTTTTACCTGTTGCCATAGTAAATCCATTTTGATGATGCTTATTGATACTGCATATTTCATTTATGAAATGTGTCAGTTAAAGATCAAAATCGCCTTCCTGAAAAGGAAACCTTATGGAGGATGCTTACAACATCCTGACGATTTTGTATAACCGACAAACAAGGTTTGCGGGTTATTCGCTCCATGTTTGGATTGAAGCAAGCATAAGGTTCTAGGAACTGACGTTTTGAAATAATCATAATGGTTTATGATTTGACTCAAAACGAAATAATTCTTGTGTATATAAGGAGGTTAGTGGGAGCGCACTGACAGTGAAATTCCCATAAAGCAATTGGTGGAAGCTTGGCTTTCATAGATATTCTCCGTAGAATTCTGGGGAGTAACAACCTTTATTCAAGGAATAAAGATCTACTAGGATAGATTTGGAGTTGTTAACACTCTCTGGGAAATTGTACATTTAAAATGTACTTGATATGGTGTCTCATACGCTTTGAGCATATGGAGTCACAATCAGGACAATCCAAGTGATAGTCACTGGATTGAAGTTAAGGACATCTATTAGTATCTTAGAGAACTAAAGATGTTGTCAAAAACTATGGAGAAGGAGAACTTGAAGTGACTGGGATCACTGCTACAAGTTTCCAAATAGTTTAATACTATGGTACTATAAAGTTTGAAAAACGGGACAGTGAGCTGGAAATCTTCCGAGCAAGATACTGTTGCCGAATAAACAACAAATGCGGATTATTGCTGCGGCTGAGGCAGCAATAGAAGCCATTTGGGTCGATAATAAATCTAATTAGATTAGATATAGTTCTGTTAGCAGCTGAGCTAGGCGTCAGCACAAGGCTAAGGAATTAAAGGTCTCATCGACGATCCAGATATATACTTCTATATTCATCTGATTCGTTCGGATCATACATCGTGGCGATGTGATGACCGTATAAATCACGTCAGACGATAATCATGGAAATCCGCTGACGAAAACCTTTTCTCATCAATTTGAGCGAACCGTACATAGTTCGGGTGTACGACACTTGAGTGACTGGCTATGTGCCAAGTGGGAGATTGTTGGACAAAATGACCCATAGCGTAACTATTTGCACAGATCATTGTGTTGTTGTAGCAAATTAACTATGTTACAAGGAAATTGCACTCTCATCATTTGTGATTAGATCACCTTAGATGTATAAATGAAGAGAGGTCCATATGATTAGTTCCTGGATTGAGATGATATGAGACAGTATCAGTCCACGAAGGATTAATCATTAAATATCCCTAGTCGTAGTATTATCGAGACTGGACATTGATAATGCAGAATAGGCTAGTATTGCACTTGTGCGCGTTGTGAGGGCACAACAGCATAGTTCTCATATATTTGGGTATTGGATACTCATGCAAGTGCGATAGGAGGTTGTGTTTCACCGATGGTACGGGAAATAGCTTCGCTCTGGATAGACCCCTCGGAATCCCATTGGTATTATGACTATGTGTCTATGGGAATCCGACATCAGGGTAGGTGTATTTGGTCTTAACCTGAGACTTACACCGCTAATGCTTACGACAATCAATATACTTTAGTTGAGGTTGTCTAGGACTCTAACCGGTTCTGTGTACGCCAAAGCTGAGTATATTGAGAATCGTAGAGTATTGGGTGTGAAGTCAGGACGGAAGTATCACTCCAATCATAGTGGAGATGATGTCACGCAGGATACGGTATTAGTACTCTGAGGTGCTGCAGCCATCGGGAAATTATGACAAGGTCATGTATATCCGATTATAGAGACTAGTTACCAGACATCCGATATGTGCTTCGGACGGGGCAGACACTTATCCAGCCCCAGCCCTAGCACGTGACTATCCGATACTGGGCCGATATGCACGATACTTGGTATACTACGCCTGATATAGATCCTTATATATTCCTGTAAGAATATTTCCGGAGAATTGGGTAGACATGGCGTTTTGCTAGAATAACCTTGTCTTGTAAATCGGTAGGACGTGGTACTTGGTACTTACGTGTTCGGATAGTCCCGACCGATTTACTGCCAACATATCCGGGGATCTCATGGGTCGCTTCCCAATGATACACCGATGACGTATGACTCGCACATTTATTAATCTGGGATTAATTTGATCTGGGATTAATTACGGAGATATTTTATCTAGGATAAAATATCGTCTAAAGAGAGAAAACGATTAATTTGGAATTAATCGGTAAAGTTAATATATTCGATATATTAAATGAAATTGGATTTCGACGCGAAATTGAAATTGGATTTTAATTCGGGCAAGCGAATTAATTTAGAATTAATTCGTTAGCGACGTGAATAGTGGATTCGCTAGGCGTAATCCTTTATTTACGACCGCAACGGAGAATTCGCTAATTAGGAATTAGCGAAACCAAGCCCGAAAGTGATTGCGAGCGCATTCGCATTTCGAATTCGAGTGCGGCACGCAAGTCACATCAAGCGTCAAATCATTCGTCACATCAAGCGTAAATCAAATGTCATTTTGAGTGATGTGACAACTTGTCACTTGATTGAATGAAAGATGTGACTTGATGTGAGTTAGTGGAGTGGTTGGAATGTTTGGTAAATGAATTGATTTTAGAAATCAATTAAATGATTTACACCATTTGACTTTTGGAAAATTAATTGGTAAATCATTAATATATTTTGGAAAATATATAAACCAAACATTTACACTTTTCTAATCAAACAATTCACATTTTCTTCTTCTCTCTCTCTCTCACACAATTCACGCCCAAAATGGGCAGTGAAGCTCACTGGTTTCTCTTGAAATGCCGTGAGTTTGGGAAGCATGTGCCTTGATTTTGTGGCAAAATCAAGCGGAGCTAGCACTCCGAGAGACTTGCGAAGGTGTTAGGGAAACTCACCCACGAGCCGGGAATCGTTCGACGCAAATTCGAGGCTCAAGTTCATGAACAAAACTGAAAAACGTGAGGCAGTGGACTGGTCACTGCAGTTGCGTTTTTGGAGGTGAAAATCAATTTGTTCTTCACCAAATTCATCTCAACCGATCGATGTGAGTATTCCACAACTCATTTGATGTATTCACACTAATATTCATGCTTGTTTGATGATCTTGGGACCTAGAATAAACCAACAACGACAAAACCGTCAGGATGTTGTAAACATCCTCCAAAAGGTTTCCGTTTAAGGAAAGCGGTTTTGACGTTCAGCTGCCATATTTCATAAATGATTCATGTAGCATCAGCAAGCATTATCCAAATGGATTTAACCATGGCAACGGGTAAAAGTTTTCATCGTAATCGATAAAATGGTGATAACGATATCTTTTCACTACAAGCCTAGCTTAGTACATTATATGTTGCCATCCATGTATGTCTTCCTTGAAGACTCATATAGTACCAATAGGCACAATGCCTTCTGGTACATCAACCAGTGTCCAAACTTGGTTGGTATACATGGAATCCATTTCGGACATTATGGTACTTTGCCATAATAGGGAGTCGATAACTTGTATCACTTCCTCATACGTAGTCGGTTTGTATTCCTCAATAAGATTGACATCTTTATGAGGTGAGATCGGAAACCCATACCTCTCAGGTTGTTTTCTGACTCTCTTCGACTTACGCGGTTCTTGTGTATTCGAAGATTGTGGTACAGTTTCATCCTTGATGAACTATTTGTGTTCCATTTAGGAATCGGTGCCTGGAATAGTATTACTCAGATTTTCATCGAGTTTTACTTTCCTCCCATTTATCACTGCATGTAGGTATTCCTCTTAGGAAAACCGCATGGCGAGCAACAATTCATTGTTCTCTTGTGAGTTGTATAAGTACTATACTTTGGTTACCCTAGGATAACCTAAAAATAGGCACTTATCTGATTTGGGTTCTAGTTTGGTATCATCCAAACATATGCCTAGCATTCCCAAATCTTCAGGAATGAGAAAACCTTATTTCTTTCCTGTTCATATCTAATATGAAGCCTATCTAACAGATTTTTATGGAACCTTATTCAAAATAAGTTTTGCACTGTTTAATGCGTATCCCTTGAAGGAAAATAGTAGCTCAGAGCGACTCATGATTAACCTTATCATGTCCAACAAAATTTGGTTTCTCTGTTCGGACACACCGTCAAATTTAGGTGTTCCGTGAAGAGTCCATCATGAAATAATACTATACTCTTTCATATATTCGAGAAACAAATTGCTTAAGTATTTTCCACTACGATCTAACCGTGATGGTTCATAACTTTAGCCGATCTGTCTGTCTACTTCGTGTTGAAACTCTTTGAATTTATCAAAAGTTTCTGATTCGTGTTTCAAAAGAAACACATAACCATAACGCGATGCCACATCCGTAAAGGTTATGAAATGTTCAAATCCACCTCTAGCCTAGCTAGATATGGGCCCACTTATGTCACTATGAACGAGGGCTAACAGATCGATGGCATTTGCACTTTTACCAAGTAAAAGATGTTTTAGGCACTTTGCCTAATAAACTAGATTCGTAGACATCATTTGAATAGAATCAAATCCGTCCTAGTATCCACTCTTCAAAAGTGTGGATATACGAGTCTTGTTTAATGTGTCCCAGACAACAATGCCACAAATGAGTCTCATCTGATTTATTCAGTTTGAGCTATTTGTTTGTCATGTTATACGTTTGAGATTCATTTATATTCAAAATATAAATACTGTTATTTACATCTAATGTGCTTATTTCAATATCATCTTTAAAAAATAAAACACTTTAGTGTTCTAGAATATAAAGGTATATCCGCAATGGATTAAACCCTGATATAGAGATAATGTTTCTAGTCAAACTAGGTACATTATAACAGTTTCCTAATTTAAGTACACACCCGAAAGGTAGTTCCTAAACTTAGGATTCTACGGTTAAAACAGCGACTGTTGTCCCATTTCCGATTCGCAGATCAATCTCAACTGAAGTCAGTATCCTGCTAATCAGCAGATTCTGCACATCAGTTCATATTTATGTACAACACTTAGTATCAAAATCCAATTTTGAAACCAGTAGTGAACATGTTTATGACAAACATACTTGAAGCCGGAGCCTTACCCTGCCTTCACTTCCTTCATGTCTGCCTTGTCCATACGGAAGTCACGCATACAGTGACCCCGTTTGCCACAGTTTTAGGCAGACATTTTGGGATATGTCATTTGTCTTCCTAGAAGACTTGTGATGATTTTGCCTTTTCCCCTTTTAGAAGCTTTGGCTCTTCCTCCTAGAGTATAGCAATCAACTCTCCAAGAGTTTACTTTTGGTTCACAATGAACCTGCCCTAGCGTTCGGGAAGAGACTATAAGATCAAATCTTTGGTAGTCTCGACCACGTAGGTAACGCCCAGCTAATCTAGTTGATCGATGTCAGCAATCATCTGTGACACCTAGTGCTCGACAGATGTACCCTTTGACATACACGAGCTAAAGAGCTTCTTTTGCAATTTGTACTTCTAAGATCTAAGAATAGATCTATGAAGATCTTTAATTTCATCATCATGGTACAATGATCTAATCCTTAATTTTGATGACGGAATTAAAGTGGCATTACATCTAGCATAAAGGATTGAGCACTAAAGTTATCATCACGTGAATCTTCCAAAGATCATGTTCTACTATTTGCTCAACTCCGGGCTTATACCCAAGAGGTTTCTCTATCAAATAAAGTAACTTCTCAGTTCTCAGGACTATCCTGAGGTTTTATTCCCAATTTGAAAAATTAAAGCTGTTAAAAACATTTTCACCCAGGATAATATTCTAAACGCTAATCTTTAAGTTATCTTGATTGCTATAGTCCAACTATCCAATCAACGATTTTAGGTACTGTTTAATATAATGATTACTATAGTCTAACTATATAATCAATTATAATTTGATTGGTTAAATTCAAATATATTGATTACTATAATCCAATTATATAATCAACTATAATTTGAAGTAGTTTGAATACAGTCCAACTGTTTTAATTAAAACAACGATTAAATATTAGTCCAACTAATAAATATTTATGTATTGATGAAAAAATTGAAATGAGCGCGTATTGGCAATTAACTAAACGAATTTGCAAATTTAATACTTGCCTCCCACTATTTTTCAGCGAGCCTCTAACCCTATGTTGAGTACTCGGGAAACCTTGTTTCCTAGTGGGCTAGGATCCCGTTAAATAACACACAACCTTGACTTTGGCCAACAAATTGTATGATATTTAACTAGGTAGATCTCTAAGATCAATTGGATCTCATCCAATTCCTAGATCCAGTAGGTGGACATCCAAGTCCGAAACATATATAAAATATATGCCAATATATCCAATATATTTTCCTAACCTTTTTCCTCTGAATCAACTAAGCTTTGGCTTTGGCACAACAAACTTAATGATTCCAGTCTAGCGGGACCCATTGACCTTGGAAAGCTTCGTAATCGATGTCGATGGACAAGAAGTGATCTTGACTTTAGCCAACAAATCACAACTTGGACAAGACATGTGATATGGAACAAAGCCTTCATGATTCAAACACATCCGCGATGGACAAAGGCCTTGACTTTGGCCAACAAACCAGTGCCAATCTTGGATCTTGAGTAAGAATCACTCAATTGAAGGAAAACGCTTAATATTTTTTAGGGTTTTTCGCATAATTGGCAACCAATTAATTATCTTTGTTAAGGTCTCATCATACACCCTTAAACATGCATTCTAAAAACATAATAAGGGCGTAAATAAATTTAATAATGATATGAGGATGGATATTTAAAACACAATGTTCCTAGAACAAATCTCTCCATTTCCTCTCTCCCGCTAGCACAAATCTTACTTCTACCCAATTACATAACACTTCTAAAGAAACCTCATTTACATTGAGGGGAATATGTGAGAATAGAAATACAAAGAATCAAGAGGTAATAGGCTGGACACGCAGGTCCAATTAATAAATTCTAAATTTATTACAACAATTTCCAAAATTGCCCTCACCCATCTAATATTCATCCGATATACATTATTCATACATCACATCCATGTATTCACACAAAGCATGTTATCAATCAATCTAATCCAATTAATTAATCTGAAATTAATGACCATCCAATGTTCAAACAACGATTTGATTTTGCGCGAGTCCGACTCGTTTTAAGAATAAGTACTCAAAGTACGAATTCTCGAATTATATTAAACTACAACATTAAATCCAATTTAATTTGTATTTAATACTAATTCTATATTTAATTCCAAATTAAATAATTACACTTTATTAATGTGCCTTTAGCGACTTAGATTCTAAATCTAATCTTTTCGGGTCTCAAAGCCCAATTAACATCCAATGTCAATTTAATTAAAGTCCAATGGGCTTTCAATTAATTTCTTAAGGCATGGACTCTGGTCGATATGGATCAAAAGCAAATACCAAAGCCCATTTAAGGAATCACCCTTATTTGCCAAGCAACCAATTTAGGCCCATTAGGCCCAATTAAAATATTAAAGGCCCATTTAATTATATTTGGATTTTATGGATACGGTTTTGGGCCCAATTGGATCCAACCAATTAACCTAAACCATATTTTGCCCAACCAAGCCCATTAAGCCCAAATACAACTTTATAAGCCCAATTAATTTAATTACAATATTCCAAATTTCATAATTAAATTAATCAAAGTGTATAGCCATGATTAATTAACCAAATTAACATTTCCAAAATACCAATTTATATAATTAATCATGCTTATTATCATCAACACATGTCCAACACAATTGAATCAAAAAATCAAGTCATTTTCTATGCTTCATCATTCACGGAAATTTGGGGATTTTTGTCCAATTCCGATTTCAATCCAATTGAATCTCAAATTAACATTTCCCAAATCTTTCAAACTCATCCAATGATTCAAAACAATATTACCATGACATTAGGACAATAACAACTTTCGGCCAAGCCTACTAATTAGGGAAAATTTGATCCAATTCAATTTTCATCAAATTGACCATGCATAACACTATGTTATCATCATTCAAGCATACTCAAACAATCAATTTCATCCAAACATGCTCAAATCAATTTTACCCAATTTTACCATAATTCCAATTTCATGCTTAAATAAGGCTCTGATACCATTGTTGGGTTTCTAGGTTATCCCAAGATCAAATTAAGCAATGAAAACATGTGAATACATCAAAGTTATGTTGCGGAATACTCACTTTGATCGGATTTGCGATACGATGAACACAAAACTTTTCTTCCTCCATGGAAGCTCTCGGCCATGCCTTAAATTTATGCTCCAAGTTTCGGTCAACCCTCTATCGTATGCTCCAAGCTCCAAGATTTGTAAATGGTGATTCCATGCTCATAAATGGGTTTCCCTATCACCTTTGAATGACCCCTTTGAGTGCTAGCTCTTGAGATTTTGCAACAAAATCATGAAGAAAAATGAACCCTAGGCTCACGGTTTTGAGAGGAAAAATGGCATTATTTCCGTGAGAGGGGGGGAGAGAGAGGAAGAAGATGAAGTTGTATATGTTGTGTTTGATTTTAAAAATCAAATACATATTACATTTTCCAAAAATTGTACAAGGCATTTAAGCCTTCCAACCACTCCCATCAATCACAAGTGATAAGCATCTCATCACTCAAAGTTGATGTGACTTGCATCACTTGAATGACTAATGATGTGACGCATGATGTGACTTGTAGGCCCCACTTGATTCGAAATGTGAGTGGGCCCGCAAACACTCCTGGGTTCGGGTTCGCTAATTCCGAATTAACGAATTTTCCGTTGCGACGTAATTAAATCAAATTTAATTAAATAATTATGCCTAGAAAAATTACTATTCACCTCGCTAGCGAATTAATTCAAAATTAACTCGTTCGCCCGAATTAAAATCCAATTTTAATTCCGCGTCGAAATCTAATTTCGTTCAATATATCAAATATATTATTTTATCGATTAATTCCAAATTAATCGTTCTCTCTCTTTAAATAATATTTTATCCCAGATAAAATATCTCTGTAATTAATCCAAGATTAATTTTCTCTCTCTATTAATTAATCCCAGATTAATAATGTCTGAGTCATACATCATCGGTGAATCTTCAGGAAGCGACCCATGAGATCCCCGGATATGTTGGCAGTAAATCCGGTCGTCGGACTATCCGAACACGTACGTACCTAGTACTACATTTTTACTGATTTACAAGACATGGTTGGCTTCTAGCAAAGCACCATGCCTACCCAATTCTCCAGAAATATTCTTAAAAGAATATGTAATCTATATCAGGCGTAGTATACGTAGTATTGCGTATTTCGATCCAGTATCGAATGTCATGTGCAAGGCCTGGGGCTGGAATTGTGTCTGCCCCGTACGAAGCACATATTGGATCTCTGGTAACTAGTCTCTATAATCGGATAAGGATGACCTAGTCATATTATCCCGATAGCTGCAGCATATAAGAGCATCAGTTCCGTATCCTACATGATCATCATCTTCACTATGACTGGAGTGATACTTCCATCTTGACATCACACCCAATACACTACGATTCTCAATATACCCAGAAGAGGCGTACACAGAACCGGTTAAAGCCCTGGATGACCAAAACCAAAGTATATTGATTGTCGCAAGTATTAGCGGTGCAAGTCTCAGGTTAAGACCAAATACACCTACCCTGATTCGGACTTCCATAGACACATAGTCATACTACCAATGGAATTCTGAGGTGTCTATCCAGAGCGAAGCTGTTTCCGTACCATCGGTAAACACAACCTCCTATTACACTTGCATGAGTATCCAATACCCAAATATATTAGAACTATGCTGTTATGCTCCCATAACACGCACAAGTGCAATACTAGTCTATTCCGCATTATCGATGTCCAATCTCGATAATACTCCGACTAGAGATGTTTTAATGATTAAACCTTTATCATTTATATATTTAAGTAATCAAATTACAAAATGATAAAATGCAATTTCCATTGCTACATAATTAATTTGTACAAAAACCACAATGTCTTTTACAAATAGTGACGCTATGGGTCATAATTGTCTAACAATTGTTGGTTTCTATTATAGTCCCAAGATCATTCAAGCAATGAAAATAATGTGAATACAATAAAGAAGTATGGCGGAATCATACTTACAATGAACGGATTTTGAGATGTGTTGAAGACAAAATTTCCTCCCTTGTTGATCCTTTGAAGTTTCGGCCAAGGAGGTTCCTTTTGTTGAAGAGTTGAATCCAAGCTCCAAGCTTTATGTTGATTCGAAGCTTAAAGGTGGGTTTCCTTAACACCTTGTATGATTCCTTGTTGAAGTGCTAGCTTGAATGAAGAAAAAACAATTTCCTCTTCACTTGTTGAAGCTCACGGTTTTGTGAGTATTTGGGAGAGAGAGAGTGTTTTGTTTTCTTTGTTTTTTGTTTTCCAAAAGCAAGTAATGAAAAATGCTTTACCAAATTTTGGTATATGCTTTCAAAAAGTCAAACCAAATTTTGGAGCCAAAAAATGCATTAAAGGCTCTCAACAACCAACATCATGAATAATGACTAATTGTCACTCACCAAAAAGGTGAATGGACATCCATCACTAAAGTGACATGCGATGAGCGATGTGACGAGCGATGTGACTTGTGGCCGCACTTGATTCAAAATCGGAGTGGCATTGCAAACACATCCTGGGCTTGGTTTTTGTTAATTCCAAATTAACGAATTTTTCCGTTGCGACGTAATTAAATCAAATTTCTATTCACATCGCTCGTGAATTATTTCGTGTCAAAATCTAATTTCGTTTAATATATCGAATATATTATTTTATCGATTAATTCCGAATTAATCATTCTCTCTCTTCAAATAGTATTTTATCCCAGATAAAATATCTCCACAATTAATCCAAGATTAATTATGTTCGAATCATACGTCATCGGTGAATCTTCGGGAAGCGACCCAAGAGATCCTTAGATACTTTGGCAGTAAATCCGGTCGTAGGACAATCCGAACATGTGCGTACCTCGTACTACATTTTTACCGATTTACGAGACATGGTTGGCTTCTAGTAAAGCACCGTGCCTACCCAATTCTCCAGAAATATTCTTAATGGAATATATAATTTGTATCAGGCGTAGTATACATAGTATTGCGTATAGCGATCCAGTATCAGATGTCACATGCAAGGCCTGGGGCTGGAATAGTGTCGGCCCCGTACGAAGCATATATCGGATTACAAGCAACTAGTCTCTTTAATCGGATAATCATGACCAAGTAATATTATCCCGATGGTTCCAACCAATTTAGAGTACCAGTTCTATATCCCTGTGTGATCATCATCTCCATATGACTGAAGTGATACTTCCATCTTGACATCATACCCAATACACTACGATTCTCAATAAACCCAGAAGAGGCGTACATTGAACCTGTTAAAGTCCTGGATGACCAAAACCAAAGCGTATTGATTGTCGCAAGTACTAGTGATGCAAGTCTCAGGTTAAGACCAAATACACCTACCCTGATGCGGATTCCCATAGACACATATTCATACTACCAATGGGATTCCGCGGGGTCTATCCAGAGCGAAGCTGTTTCCATACCATCGGTAAACACAACCTCCTATCACACTTGCATAAGTATCCAATACTTAAATATATGAGAACTATGCCGTTACACTTTCATAACACGTACAAGTGTGATACTAGTCTATTCCGCATTATCGATGTCCAGTCTCGATAATACTACGACTAGGGATATTTAATGATTAAACCTTTATGGATTGATACTGTCTCATATCTTATAATCCGGAACTAATCATATGGACTTTTATCATTTATATATTTAAGTAATCAAATTACAAAATGATAAAATGCAATTTCATTGCTATATAATTAATTTGTACAAAAACCACAATGTCTTTTACAAATAGTGACGCTATGGGTCATAATTGTCTGACAACAATCTCCCACTTGGCCTATAGCCAGTCACTCAAGCATCTAATACCTGAACTATGTACATGTCACTCAAACTTTTGCTGAGGAATAGCTTTCGTCAGCGGATCTGTTATGTTGTCCTCTGATGCGACCTTCACGATCTTCACATCGCCACGATGTATGATCTCACGAATCAGATGGAAATGTCGAAGAACATGCTTGGATCGTTGATGAGACCGCGGGTCCTTAGCCTGCGCTATAGCCTCGTTATTGTCACAATACAATGGAACGGGCTCAACTGCTAACGGAACTACTCCTAATCTAATTAGGAATTTATGGATCCAAACTGCCTCTTTTGCTGCTTCAGCTGCAGCAATATACTCCGCTTCTGTTGTTGAATCGGCAACAGTCTCTTGCTTGGAAGATTTCCAGCTTACTGCTCCGTTATTCAAAAAAAATATGTACCCGGATTGCGACTTGCAGTCGTCTTTATCGGTTTGGAAACTTGCATCGGTATACCTAGTTACCTCAAGTTCTCCATCTCCATAGATTAAGAAAGCATCCTTAGTTCATCTAAGATACTTTAGGATATTCTTAACCGCCATCCAGTGACTATCACCTAGATCGGCCTGATAGTGACTACACATGCTCAAAGCATACGAGACATCAGGTCACGTACATATCATGGCATATATGATCGATCTGACAGCCGAGGTGAACGGTATCCGACTCAAGTTGTCTCTCTCATCTTGAGTTTTAGGACACATGTTCTTAGATAGAGTGACGCCATGTGACACTGGTAACAGTCCCCTCTTGGACTGATCCATGTTGAATCTCTTCAACACTTTATCAATTTACATGCTTTGGGAGAGTCCAAGCAGCTTTCTAGATCTATCCTGGTAGATCTTTATTCCTAGAATAAGGGCTGCTTCTCCCAGATCCTTCATGGAGAATTTTAATGAAAGCCAAGCTTTCACCGATGTTAACATGGGAATGTCATTGCCAATAAGCAATAAATCGTCAACATAAAGGACAATGAATGTTAGTGCGCTCCCACTAACCTTCTTATATACACAAGGATCATCCTCGTTTTGAACGAAATCATATTCTTTTATGATCTCATCAAAACGTTGGTTCTAAGAACGCGATGCTTGCTTCAATCCATAAATGGATCGATTTAACTTACAAACCTTGTTTGCAAGTCTTGGTAAGACAAAACCGTCAGGTTGTTGCATATAAATATCCTCCAAAACGTTTTCGTTAAGGAAAGCGGTTTTGACGTCCATCTGCCATATCTCCTAATCAAAATATACAGCAATAGCAAGCATTATCCGAATGGATTTAATCATGGCAACGGGTGAAAAAGTTTCATCGTAATCGACACCATGTCGTTGATGATACCCTTTCGCTACAAGCCTAGCTTTGTACGTTTGTACGTTGCCATCCATGTTAGTATTCCTCTTGAAGACCCATTTGCAACCAATAGGCTTTACGCCTTCTGGTGCATCAACCAGTGTCCAAACTTGGTTGGTATACATGGAATCCATTTCAGAATTCATGGCATCTTGCCATATATCGGAGTCAATACCTTGTATCGCTTCCTCATACGTAGTTGGCTCGTCTTCCTCAATAAGATTAATATCTACATGAGGTGAGATCAGAAACCCATACCTCTCAGGTTGTTTTCTGACTCTCTCTGACCTACGCGTGTTGGACAATTATGACCTATAGCGTCACTATTTGTACAGATCATGGTGTTGTTGTATAAATTAACTATGTGACAAAGGAGATTGTACTCTTATCATTTGTGATTAGATCACCTAGATGTATAAATGATAGGAGGTCCTTATGATTTATTCCTGGATTGAGAATGATATGAGACAGTATCAATCCACGAAGGATAAATCATTAAATATCCCTAGTCAGAGTATTATCGAGATTGGACATCGATAAATACGTAAAAGACTAGTATTACACTTGTGCGCGTTGTGAGGGTATAACGGCATTGTTCTAATATATTTGGGTATAGGATACTCATGCAAGTGTAATAGGAGGTTATATTTTACCGATGGTATGGGAAACAGGTTCGCTCTGGATAGACCCCCTCAGAATTCCATTGGCAGTATGACTATGTGTCTATGGAAGTCCGAAATCAGGGTAGGTGTATTTGGTCTTAACCTGAGACTTGCACCGCTAATGCTTGCGACAATCAATATACTTTGGTTTTGGTCATCCAGGGCTTTAACCGGTTTCTATGTACGCCTCTTCTGGGTATATCGAGAATCATAGTATGTTGGGTGTGATGTCAAGACAGAAGTGTCACTCCAGTCATATGGAGATGATGATCGCGTAGGGATACAGAACTGGTTCTCTAAAAAGGTTGCAACCGTCGGGATAATATGACTTGGTCATGATTATCCGATAATAAAGAGACTAGTTGCTCGTAATCCGATATATGCTTCGTACAGGGCAAACACTGTACCAGCCCCAGGCCTTGCATGTGATCATCCGATACTGGATCGAAATACGCAATACTACGTATACTACGCCTGATATAGATCCTTATTCCTGTAAGGATATTTCTGGAGAATTGGGTAGGCATGGCACTTTGCTAGAAGCCAACCTTGTCTTGTAAATCGGTACCAACGTAGTACTAGGTACTTACGTGTTCGGATAGTCCGACGACCGAATTTACTGCCAACATATCCGGGGATCTCATGGGTCACTTCCCGAAGATTCACCGATGACGTATGACTCGCACTTTTATTAATATGGGATTAATTAGAAGAGAGAGAAAATTAATCTGGGATTAATTGCGGAGATATTTTATCTTGGATAAAATATCATTTCAAGAGAGATAACGATTATTATGAATTAATCGATTAAAATAATATATTCGATATATTATATGAAATTGGATTTCGACGCGGAATTAAAATTAGATTTTAATTCTGGCGAACGAGTTAATTTAGAATTAATTCGTTAGCGAAGTGAATAGTGATTTTGCTGGGCATAATCATTTAATTATGTCGCAACGGAAAATTAGTTAATTTGGAATTAGCGAACCCGAGCCAGGGATTATTTGCGAGCGCATTCGCATTTTGAATTCGAGTGCGGCACGCAAGTCAAATCAAGCGTCAAATCGCTAGTCGCAACTAGCGTCATATCATTCATCAATCAAGTGATAGATGTCTTTCACTTTGAGTGATTGACGCCAGTCACTATTCATTGATTGATGGATTGATGGAGTGATGTGTGTGGTTCGCAAGCATTTATTGCTTGATTTTTGAAAATCAAAAAGTGATATATGTTATTTGATTTTTGGAAAATCAATTAGTCAACACACAAAACAACTCTCTCTTTCTTATCCATCTCTCTCTCTCTCTCGCCCATGGAGGGCTGTTTTCTTCTGGTTTGCCGAGAGCTTGAAGGAAAAAAGGAAGCAAAGTGTTTGATTTTTGTGGCAAAAATCGAGAGAGCTAACACCCCGAGAGACATACGAAGGTGATAGGGAAGTCCACCCGTGAGCCGGGAATCATTTGACGAAGCTTGGAGCTTGGATTCTTGAAGATTGATGGCCGAAAATGGTGGAGGACAGCAGCTCACTGTCGAGCAGTCCAGTGAGCAGAAAAGTTTGAGTTTTGTTGCCTCCCGCGTCGCTCAACCGATTGATGTGAGTATTCCGCAACTCCGTGATGTATTCGCATGTTTATTTCTTGCTTTATAATCGATCCTTGGGGCCGTAGAAACTCCAACAATGGTATCAGAGCGATTGAAAAACATGAAATTGATTAGGGCTTAAAATTTGGGTAAATTGTGTTTGAGCATGTTTTAATGAAATTGGATGAATTAGTATGCTTAAATATGTTTTAATTGAAGATTGATTGGATCAATTTGTTGAAAAATTGTTTGGAACATTTTTCCCCAAATTTCTTGTGTTGGCCGAATACATGAGTTCCCTAATTCTTGGTAATTTTTGTTTCTTTGATCATTGGATGACTTGAAACGATTGAGGATGTTGATTTAATGTCGATTGTGGATTTAATTGGATTGAAACCGAATCGGATATAAATATCCCCAAATTGCCGAGAAAAATATAAGCATGATTGGGTTTGATTTTTTGATAAAATGTGTTGGACATGTTTTTTTATTGATGAGCATGATTAATTAGGCTAATTGGTGTTTTGGAAATGTTAATTGGGTAATTAATTATGTTATACACTTTGTGTAATTAAATTGGGAATTTGGAATTTTTGTAATTTAATTATATTGGGCCTTAAAATTGGATTTTGGCTTGTAATGTTGTTATTGGGCTTATTGGGCTTGGTTGTACCATGATGGGTTTAGGCAAAATTGGTTGGATCCAATTATTGGACAAAATGACCCATAGCGTCACTATTTGCACAGATCATTGTGTTGTTGTAGCAAATTAACTATGTGACAAGGAAATTGCACTCTCATCATTTGTGATTAGATCACCATAGATATATAAATGAAGAGAGGTCCCTATGATTAGTTCCTGGATTGAGAATGATATGAGACAGTATCAGTCCCCGAAGGATTAATCATTAAATATCCCTAGCCGAAGTATTATCGAGACTGAACATCGATAATGCGGAATAGGCTAGTATTGCACTTGTGCGCGTTGTGAGGGCACAACGGCATAGTTCTCATATATATAAGTATTGGATACTTATGCAAGTGCGATAGGAGGTCGTGTTTCACAGATGGTACGGGAAACAGCTTCGCTCTGGATAGACCCCTTCGGAATCCCATTGGTATTATGACTATGTGTCTAAGGGAAGCCGAAATCAAGGTAGGTGTGTATAGTCTTAACCTGAGACTTGCATCGCTAATACTTACGATAATCGATAGACTTTGGTCTTGGTGGTACAGGCTTTAACCGGTTCTGCGTACACCACTTCTGGGTTTATCAAAGTGTCGTAGTGTATTGGGTGTGATGTGAAGACGGAAGTATCACTTCAGTCATATTGGAGATGATGTCACGCAGGATACGGTACTAGTGCTCTTGAGTGTTGCGCAACCAATCGGGATATTGTGACCAGGTCATGAATATCCGATTATAGAGACTATGTTACCAGACATCCGATATGTGCTTTGGACGGGGTAGACACTTATCCAGCCCCAGCCCTAGCACGTGACTATCCGATACTGGGCCGATATGCACAATACAATCGTATACTACGCTTGATACAGATCTTAATATTCTTAAATGGATATGTCCGGAGAATTGGATAGACTTGGTGTTTTGCTAGGAGTCGACCTTGTCTCGTAAATCGGTAGAACGTAGTACTTGGTACGTACGTGATTCGGATACACCGACGACCGTATTTACTGCCAACTTATCAGGGGATCTCATGGGTCGCTTCCCGATAATCCACCGATGACGCACAACTCGCACTCTTGAATAATCTGGGATTATATAGAAGAGAGAGAAAATTAATCTAGGATTAATTACGGAGATATTTTATCTAGGATAAAATATCGTCTAGAGAGAGATAACGATTAATTCGGAATTAATCGATAAATTAATATATTCGATATATTAAATGAAATTAGATTTCGACGCAGAATTAAAATTAGATTTTAATTCGGGCGAACGAATTAATTTAGAATTAATTCGTTAGCGACGTGAATAGTGAATTCGCTAGGCGTAATCATTTAATTACGACGCGACGGAAAAATCGTTAATTTGGAATTAGCGAACCCGAGCCCGAGTGTGATTGCGAGCGCATTCGTATTTCGAATTCTAGTGAGGCGACGCAAGTCACATCAAGCGTCAAATCAATCAGTCGCATCAAGCGTCAAATCACTTGTCACTTTGAGTGATGTGACTTGACAACATGTCACTTTATTAAAGTGACTTGATGTGAATAGTGATGGACTTGACATGAATAGTGAAATCTAGTGGAGGGAAAACTTTTGGTTTTTGGCTCCAAAATTCATTTAATTTATTAGATAAAATTAAATGGAAATTGATTATTATTTTGGAAAATATATAATCAAAAAGGCTTTACACTTTTTGGGACATGTCAACACTTTCATCTCTCTCATTTTCTCTCTTCTCCTCACGCCAAAAACACCAAAAAGCTCACTGGTTTTTGAAGCCATTTTGGCGTGAATAATAAGGGAAGCAAGAGTGATTTTCATGGTGATAAATCAAGTGCTAGCACACTTACGAGTCTTGCGAAGGTGGAGGGAGGTTCACCCATGAGCCGGGATCCGTTTGACGAAGCTTGGAGCTCGATTTCTCAACTCAATTGTCTGAAAATGGAGGCAGTGAACTGCAACAGTTTGGCGTCCTTGGCAGTGGCTATTTGGGCTTAATTCGTCTCCAAATCGACTCAACCGATCGATGTGAGTATTCCGCTACCTCCGTTGATGTGTTCACGCATTGTTTTCATGTCTTGTTTGATCTTGGGACCTAGATTATAACCAACAATGGCATCAAGAGCTTAGGTTCAAGCATGAAAAATGTAGGGCTTAAAATTTGGGTAAATGTGTGTTGAGCATGATTTGAATAAATTGATTGTTTGAGTATGCTTATAACATGTCTAATCTCATTTTGGTTGGACCAATTTGTTGAAAATTGATTTGGAATAATTTTCCCCAATTTTGTCACTCGGCCGAATGTGTGGATGATTTTTAGATTCTTGGAATTTTTGTTTTTGATTCATTTGATGAGTTAGAATCATGTAGGATGATGTTAATTTATGTCAATTGGATTGTATTTTGAATTGAACATAAATCCCCAAATTCTCATGTTGGCCGAATTGGTGTATGCCCCTAATGTCTTGGATTTTTGATTTTATGAACATTGGATGTGTATGAAATCATTTAGGATGTTGATTTAATATCGATTGTGGGTTTGATTGGATTGAAACCAAATCGGATGTGAAATCCTTCCTTGGCCGAGAGCTTTGAAGCATGTAAATGGGTTTGATTTTTCAATTTGTGTGTTGGACATATAATAATGAATTGAGTATGATTAATTGGACTAATTTAGTGTTTTGGAAATGTTGATTTAGTTGATTAATCATATAATGCACTTTAGGTAATTAAATTGCGGAATTGGATTCATGAAATTTAATTATTTAGGCTTAAATTGGATTTGGGCTTCTAATGTTGTAATTGGGCCTATTGGGCTTGATTTTATCAAGTTGGGTTTAGGCCAAGTGGATTGGATCCAATTGGGCCCAAAACCTTAACCATAAAGCCCAAATGCGACTTAATGAACCTTTAAAGTTCAATTGGGCCTAATGGGCCAAGATTGATTTATGGGCTTATGGGGTAAATCCCGGATTGGACTTTGGTTATCGGTTTGACCCGAGTTGACCAAAAGTCCACGCCTTAAGAAATCAATTAAAAGCCCATTGGACTTTAATTGAATTGACGTCGGACGTTAATCGGTCTTTAAGACGCGTTACGATTAAATTTGGAATTTAAATCGTAAAAGGTTTATTAAATAAAAGTGTAATATTTAATTTGGAATTGAATAGTGAATTAGTATTAAATACATGTTAAATTAGATTTAATGATGTAGTTTAATTTAATTCATGAATTCGTACTTTAAGTACTTATTCGCAAAAACGAGTTTGACTCGAACAAAATCAAATCGTTGTTTGAACATTGGATGATCACTTAATTATCAGATTAATTAATTTGATTAGATTGATTGATAGCATGCTTATGTGTGTGAATACGTGGTTGTGTTGAATGAATAATGTATATCGGATGGATATTAGATGGGTGGGCAATTTTAGAAATTGTTGTAATAAATTTGATTTATTAAATTGGACCTGCGTGTCCAGCCTTATCACCTCTATTCTCTTTGTATTCTCTTCTCACCTATTCCCCTCAATGTAAATGAGGTTTCTTTAGAAGTGTAGTGTAACGGGTAGAAGTAATACAAGTGCTAGCTTGAGTGAGAAAAAGAGAGATTTGATCTAGGATCAATGTGTAAGTATCCATCCGCATATCATTATTATTTATTTCATACTCGCTTTATTATGTGTTTAGAATGCATGTTTAAGGGTGTATGATGATGAGACCTTAACAAAGATAATTAAATTGGTAGCCAATTTGCACGCGAAAAACCCTCGTTAAATATCAAGCGTTTATTTTCCTTCCATTGAGTGATTCTTACTCAAGATCCGAGATTGGCAGGGGTTGTTGGCCAAAGTCAAGCCCTTGTCCGTCGAAGATGTGTTTTAATCACGAGGCTTTGTTCCATATCGGTGTCGTGTCCAAGTTGTGGTTTGTTGGCCAAAGTCAAGACCACTTCTTGTCCATTGACATTGATTACGAAGCTTCCATGTCAATGGGTCCGCGCTTGACTGGGATCACTAGGTTTGTTGTGCCAAAGCCAAGGCCTAGTTGATTCAGAGGAAAAAGGTTAGGGTATATATTCGATATATAGGCATATATAAGATATATGTTTGGGACTTGGATGTCCACCTACTGGATCTAGGAGTTGGATGAGATCCAATTGATCTTCGAGATCTACCTAGTTAATTATCATACAATTTGTTGGCCAAAGTCAAGATTGTGTGATATTTAACGGGATCCTAGCCCACTGGGAAACACGGTTTCCCGAGTACTCGACAGAGGGTTAGAGGCTCGACGAAAAATAGTGGGAGGCAAGTATTGAATTTGCAACATTCGTTCGAATACTCGCTAAACGCGCTCATCTATTTTACTCGTCACATTAATCAAAAGTATTTGTTGGACTAATATTTTATGTTGTTTTAAAAATATATATAGTTGGACTATATACAAACTCATTCAATATATAGTTGATTTTATAATTGGATTATAGTAATCAATATAATTGAATTAAAATGATAGTTGATTTTATAATTGGATTATAGTAATCAATATTAAAATTATAGTTGATTAAATAATTGGATTATTGTAATCATTATAATAAATAGTACCTTATTAAATTGATTAAATAGTTGGACTATTGAAATCAAGAAAGAATTGAAAGGTTGAATATTTAAAATATATAATCCTTGGGTTAAATATTTTAAATGATTTAATTTTCAATTGGGAATTAATAATAGGTTAATTTATTTGATAAAATAACTTATTATGACTAGGCCCATAATTAAGCAAATAGTAGAGCATAAAATCTTTGGAAGATTTATGTGATGATGACTTTAGTGCTTAATTAATATACTTATCATAAATCTATCTTTAGATTTAAAAGTATTAAATTGCAATTAATAATTCTTAGAGAATTGATTTGACTATTCTAGAGGTGAAAAGTCAAAGTTTGCAATTGGGCGTGTTGCACAAGGTGCACATCGTTTCGATATTCCGAAACCCGAGGCTTGGCCAAAGGTTTGTGAAATATTGAAAAGATAATAGACATATCCCAAAGTGACTACCATTTGGATATGGAAGACACGAAGGAATTAAAGAAAGGGCGAGGCTCTGACTTTAAAATATTTGTCAAAGTTATGTTCACTACTAGTATTGAAATTGGATTTTAAATACTTAGTGTGGTACATAATACATATGTATTGATGTTCAGAATCCGCTATGAGCTGGATCCTGACTTCAAGCCGAGATTTCTCTGCAAATCGAAAACGGGACGAAAGTCGCTGTTTCGACAGTAGATACCTAAGTTTAGGAACTACCCTTCGGGTATGTACTTAAATTAGGAACTGTTATAATGTAACTAGTTTGACTAGAGACATTATCTCTATATCAGTGTTTAATCCATTCTGGATAAACCTTTATATTCTAGAACACTAAGTGTTTTATTATATAAAGATGATACTGAGATAAATACATTAGATGTAAATAACAATATTTATATTTTGAATATAAATAAAATCTCAAACATATAAAATGACAAATAAATAGCTCAAATTGATTTGATCAATAGAGACTTATTTTTGTATTGTTGTCTATGACACAATTAAACAAGACTCGTATATCCACACTTTTGAAGAGTGGGTACTAGGACTGATTTGACTATTCAAATAAGGTCTGCGAATCTAATTTATTAGGTAAAGTACCTAAAATACTATTTACTTAGTAATAGTAAAAGGGCCACCGATCTGTTAGCCCTATTCATGGTGAAGTTAGTGGGCCCATATCTAGCTAGACTAGATGTGAACATGAATATTTCGTGACCTTAACGGATGTGGCATCACGTTATGGTTATGTGTTTCTTTTGAAGAACACAAATCGGAAACTTTAAAGTTTCGACACGAAGTAAATAAACAGATCGGCTATAGTATTATTCCGCCACGGTAAGACCTGTTAGGTTTATTCTAGGTCCCAAGATCAAACAAGACATGAAATCATGTGTGAATACATCAACGGAGGTAGCGGAATACTCACATCGATCGGTTGAGAGACGGCAAGCAACAAAACTTGAAAATCCCCACTGTTTTGGGCGTGAACTGTAGTGAAGAAGCTCACTGTTTTGGGCGTGAAGATGGTCCTTCGTCAAGCTCCAAGCTTCGTCGAACGGATCCCGCCTCATGGGTGAACCTCCCTAACACCTTCGCAAGTCTCGTAAGTGTGCTAGCGCTTGCGTTTTTGCAACAAAAACACACTCATGCTTCCCTTGAAGCTCACGGCAGTGGCTGTGAAGAAGAGGAGAAAACAGCCCCTTGGGCGTGTGATGATGGAGAGAAAAGGAGAGGAAGTGTTATGGTTGAGTTGTTAAATGATTTACACAAATGCTTTATAATTTTTTCCAAAAATACTAAGCATTTTCCATTTAAAATTATCAAATAAAATCAAATGGAAATGGCTCTCTCAACCACCAACACTATTCCAACAACACCCATCACTATTCAATGTCACTTTATCAAAGTGACTTGATGTGTGTCTATCAATCAATCAATCACATCGATCAATCACATCACTCAAAGTGACATTTGATTTGACGCTTGATGTGACGAATGATTTGACGCTTGATGTGACTTGCGTTGCCGCACTCGAATTCGAAATACGAATGCGCTCGCAATCACACTCGGGCTCGGTTTCGCTAATTCCTAATTAGCGAATTTTCCGTTGCGTCGTAATTAAATGATTACGCCTAGCGAATTCACTATTCACGTCGCTAACGAATTAATTCTAAATTAATTCGTTCGCCCGAATTAAAATCCAATTTCAATTCCGCGTCGAAATCTAATTTCGTTTAATATATCAAATATATTAATTACCGATTAATTCCAAATTAATCATTCTCTCCTTAAGACGATATTTTATCCCAGATAAAATATCTCCGTAATTAATCCTAGATTAATTTTCTCTCTCTTCTATATAATCCCAGATTATTAATGAGTGCGAGTTATGTGTCATCGGTGTATTATCGGGAAGCGACCCATGAGATCCCCGGATAAGTTGGCAGTAAATTCGGTCGTCGGAGTGTCTGAATCACGTACGTACCAAGTACTACGTTCTACCAATTTACGAGACAAGATCGGCTTCTAGCAAAGAACGAAGTTTACCCAATTCTCCGGTCATATTCATCTAAGAATATTTAAGATCTATATCAAGCGTAGTATACCAAGTATTGTGTATATCGGCCCAGTATCGGATAGTCACGTGCTAGGGCGGGGGCTGGATAAGTGTCTGCCCCGTCCGAAGCACATGTCGGATGTCTGGTAACTAGTCTCTATAATCGGATATGCATGACCTTGTCATAATATCCCGATGGCCGGCTAGCACTTAAGAGCACTAATACCGTATCATGCGTGACATCATCTCCACTATGACTGGAGTGATACTTCCGTCTTGACATCACACCCAATACTCTACGATTCTCAATATACCCAGCATTGGCGTACACAGAACCGGTTAGAGTCCTGGATGACCTCAACTAAAGCATATTGATTGTCGTAAGCATTAGTGGTGCAAGTCTCAGGTTAAGACCATACACACCTACCCTGATGTCGGACTCCCATAGACACATAGTCATAATACCAATGGGATTCCGAAGGGGTCTATCCAAAGCGAAGCTGTTTCCCGTACCATCGGTGAAACACAACCTCCTATCGCACTTGCATAAGTATCCAATACTTATATATATGAGAATTATGCCGTTGTGCCCTCACAACGCGCACAAGTGCAATACTAGCCTATTCCGCATTATCGATGTCCAGTCTCGATAATACTCCGGCTAGGGATATTTAATGATTAATCCCTCGTGGACTGATACTGTCTCATATCATTCTCAATCCAGGAACTAAATAGGGACCTCTCTTTTTATATATCTAAGGTGATCTAATCACAAATGATGAGAGTGCAATTTCCTTGTCACATAGTTAATTTGTACAACAACACTATGATCTGTACAAATAGTGACGCTATGGGTCATATTATCCAACAAGACCGTAATGGAAAATACTTAAGCAGTAAGTTTCATATGTACATGAAAGAGTACGGTATTCTTTCATATGAGGACTCCTCCCGAGACACGTCAGTTAGACGGTGTGTCCGAACTAAAAACCGTGTTTTGTTGGACATGATAAGGTTTATCACGAGTCGCTCTGAGCTACTATTTCCTTCAATAGGATATGTATTAACAGTGCAAAACTTATTTAGAATAAGGTTCCATATAAATCTGTTTGACAGATATCATATAGGATATGAACATGAAAGAAACGGGGGTTTATCATTCCTAGTAATTTGGGTATGCCAGGCATAACGTTTGGATGATACCAAACTAAGGACCCAAATTGGATAAGTGCCAATATAGGTTATCCTCAAGGAAACCTTAAGTATAGTACTTGTAAATCTCACATGAGAACAATGTGATTGTTGCTCACCATGCGGTTTTTCCTGAGAGGAATACCGATATGTAGTGGTCAGTGGGAGGATAGTGATACTCGATGAAAAATCGGAGTAATACTGTTCAAGGCACGAAGTCCTTAATGGAACACAAATTGTTCATCAATAATGAATCTGTACCATTAATCTTCAAATACACAAGAACTCGTAGATCTGATAGAGTTAGAAAACAACCTAGGGTATGGGTTTCTGATCTAACCTCATAAAGATGTCAATCTTCTGAAGGTATATCCACCGACTACGTTTTGAGGAAGTGATACGAGGTATCGACCCCCTATTATGGCAAAGTGCCATGAATCCGAAATGGATTCAATGTATAAAAACTATTTTGGATGCTAGTTGTTGTACCACAAGGCATTGTGCCTATTGGTACATTAAACGTCTTCAGGAAGACATACATGGAAGGCAACATACCAACGTACAAAGCCGGGCTTTTGACGGAAAGGTATCGTTATCAACATTATGTTAATAACGGTTCAACTTTTACCTGTTGCCATGGTAAATCCATTTTGAAGATGCTTGTTGATAACTGCATATTTCATTTATGAAATGTGTCAGTTGCCAGATCAAAATCGCTTTCCTGAAAAGGAAACCTTTTGGAGAATGCTTACAACATATCAATTGGATAGATGTCCTTAACTTCAATCCAGTGACTATCACTTGGATTGTCCTGATTATGACTCCATATGCTCAAAGCGTATGAGACACCATATCAATTACATTTTAAATGTACAATTTCCCAGAGAGTGTTAACAACTCCAAATCTATCCCAGTAGATCTTTATTCCTTGAATAAAGGTTGTTACTCCCCAGAATTCTACGGAGAATTTCTATGAAAGCCAAGCTTTCACCAATTGCTTTATGGGAATTTCATTATCAGTGCTCTCCCACTAACCTCCTTATATACACAAGAATCATTTCGTTTTGAATTAAATCATAAACCATTATGATTACATCAAAACGACAGTTCCAAGAACCTTATGCTTGCTCCAATCCAAACATGGATCGAATAACCCGTAAACCTTGTTTGTCGGTTATACAAAATCGTCAGGATGTTGTAAGCATCCTCCAAGAGGTTTCCTTTTCAGGAAAGCGATTTTGATCTATAACTGACATATTTCATAAATGAAATATACAGTATCAACAAACATCATCAAAATGGATTTAACCATGGCAACAGGTAAAAGGTTGAACCGTTATTAACATAATGTTGATAACGATACCTTTCCGTCACAAGCCTAGCTTTGTACTTGTATGTTGTTGCCATCCATGTATGTCTTCCTTGAAGACTTTCATTGTACCAATAGGCACAATGCTTGCGGTACATCAACTAGTATCCAAACATAGTTGGTATACATGGAATCCATTTCGGACTCATGGACTTTGCCATAATAGGGAGTCGATACCTTGTATCACTTCCTTAAAACGTAGTCGGTTGGTATACCTCCACAAGATTTACATCTTTAAGGGGTTACATCAGAAACCCATACCCCAGGTTGTTTTCTGATTCTCTCCGATCTACGCGGTTCTTGTGTATTCGAAGATTAATGGTTTAGTTTCATCCTTGATGAACTATTTGTGTTCCATTACGGACTTCGTGCCTTGAACAGTATTACCCCGATTTTCATCGTGTTTTACTGTCCTCCCACTTACCACTGCATATCGGTATTCCTCTTAGGAAAACCGCATGGCGAGCAACAATCACATTGTTCTCTTGTGAGATATATAAGTACTATTGTAGGCATTGCATTTTTGTATATCAGCCCGATGATGAGTCTCGTATGGAGACACTACCTCTTTAGTTGTGAAAGCCGCGGGAAACGGACGTTGGAAGGGTAAAGTTGGAATTAGCATTTTGTCAAAGTTAACCTCGCGTGTTTCGCTTCGGGTTCGCTTGTTGGACCTCTCTGTTTGAAAACACACCAAGCCCATTAAAACATATCTCACAAATTAAATAATTAAAATATTTAAAACACATCTCACAAATTAAATAATTAAAACCAATTAAAATTAAACTTAAATTAAATTAAATCACATTCACCAATTAAATTGAACTTGAAATTAAATAAATTAAATTCCTAATTTAAATAAAACGCATTCCTAAATTAAATTAAATCACCTTCCTAAATTAAATAAATCATATCATTAACTAAAAAGAATAAATCAAATCACTTCCCTTAATTAAAAGATTTTCCCTATCTCATTTTAATTAAAAGATATCCCCAATTAACACACAAATCCTTCTCCTACCCAAACAAGGTAAAATCCCCTCCCTGGCCTATAAAAAGAACCATTAACCCATCTTTCTAAACCCGGACCGGCTGGCTGGCTCATTCATCATATTCACGACACCTCTCAACAAAGCAAAACCCTAAATCCCTCTCGGCCACTCTCTCCCCATTCACTCATTCGGCAGCCCTCTCACCTGCACACCCCTTTACACATCAACGCATTGCCTTCATCTCAAGCCATCTGCCCATTCAATCAGCTACTACCCATAAGCCCACACCACTCACTGCCTAAACTCCACTCCGCTTTAAATTTCCCTTCACAGCCTCCCGTTCACGAAAGCCACCTGCCCGCGCATAATCTGCCTCACTCCAAGTCCCTCAGCCCCTCACTCCCTCTTCACGCGCAGCACACACTCGTCCACTAGTCACAAACCCCCCCCCACTCACGTTACTAACCCCACAACAATAAATAGCCAGCCTCAAAGCAGCCCACACTAGCCTTCACGTAGCAAACCTCACCTCACGCAATTGCCCTTCACACTGCCCATATTCAAGCACAATAAGAACCCCTCACACGGCCCATAACCACGCACTCATTCTCTCTCCCATACAGCCAACACACCTGTCTATCTTCGCGTATACCCCCTCACTGGACAGCCCTCCATATCCACGCAAATCCCCCTCACAACAGCCCTCCATATTCACGCAATCTCCCTCAATCACTCCACAAATCTGTCCCTGACCAGCCCTCAATCAACTCCACAAATCCTCACAAACTGCTCCCACTCACGCCCATTCAGCCCTCCATAAACTGCTCATCAAATCACGTCCAAAAACAGCCCCCGAAACTACACTGTAACCACCGAGAAATAGTCCTTGAAGCAGCCCTCCATTCACCTAAAACAGTCACTGAATTACCCTCTGCAGTTACCGAAAAATAGCCCCTGAAAACTACCACAAAAAACACCCCCAAACTACACCTAAAAACACCCAAAACAGTAAGCCTAACATCGAAAAAAGTGACCTGAAAAACAACAGCAAAATAGCAGCAAAACGGAGTGAAAACAGAAGCCCGAATAGCGAAACAGCGAGGAAAAGCGTTGGATTAGTGAACCAGAAAATTTGCGAAGCATCTACCTTCCGACGGCCGTGTGACGCGCTTTCGAGAGACGACAAAAGAGGTTAGACCTGAGGGCAAACCCTTTTTTTACTTATCTTCTTTATTTTTGTTTTATTTATTTTGATATATAATTGCATGAGAGTCGTTTGAGGCATGATGTGATTGTTGGATGAGCGGGATATGTGTTCCCTTTTGTGGTATATCGGATGGAAACCCGGACGTAAATTCCATAGCCGATTCCGAACGGACGGTAGTATGGTCTGCACTCGGGATACAATGCCACGTACCACTTAAGAGACACATATCTCGTCTCATCCGAATTTGGATGAAAGCATGTTAGATCTAAGTACCCTTGAGCATGAATGTTGAATAGATTCGGTTAGTTTATTGCACAAATCATATCATCACAAGTGACATAAGTAAGGGACCATTCCGAACCCAACGGTTTGAGGTCTTCCCTTGCGAGGGGTGAGTGCGGCCTTAAATCTTTGTCCCGGTTCACACCGGGTGGCGACTCCATGTTATTTCGTACTTCCCAACTAGGCCGTGAGCCTGGAACAGTGTCGTCAAGTTCTGTAGTCTACAGTCTGGCGACTCCACTGGGGAGAATCGGCCCCGAAATCATGTCTTGTGATGTATATAATTTGTGCTTTAATTAATTGTTTCTATAGTGAGTTGAAAAGGGTGTAATCAAAGGCATTGTTAAGGCTAGGTAATGGTTCGATGTCTTCCTTCACTCACTACCTTTTTATAAGGAAAAGCTGTGAAGACACCGAGATAATCATTACTTGTAGCTCGTCGTGACAGACTAGTTTGGAGGACTCGTTGTTTATTCCTGACACCAAGCGATAAGAGCCTAAGGGGCTTGGGTACTTAAGAGAGCCTCGCTCCACCCCTCCTCTGGGGAATCTACAACGGTAAATCCATTCGACAGTTAGTCACACACCATAACTCGTTGGCACGTACCGTAAGGTATAAAAAATGTGCACTCACTTGGTCGCTTGAACCCTTGAGTGGGGAGTCCTAGTTGTGGGTAATCCTTCGTCAAACAAGAGCCTTTGTCCACACTCCTGTAAACCCACATGTGAACCATAGTTGTATGACCTATAGGGGCCACCCTTTATGCTTTTGATAACCCCATGCATATTATGTCTCATACATCCCATGCATCTCATGCATACATGCATCATCTTAAACCTCGTGTCTTAAAAGCCATCATAGATATCCGTTGGGTTAGAAAAAGAAAGACTTGTCAAAGGAGAGTTTAGCAAACATTGACATCGGGAAAAAAGGAAATCGAGAAACAGAGAACTTTACTGCAAGGATAGAAAGACCATGGTGGGCCCAAAAAAAAAGAAGAGAAAAAAAAAAATTGAAAAATAGAAAAAAAAATAAGAAAAAAAAAAAAAAAAAAAATTGTTGTTTGTTTTTAATCCTTGATAGTTAGACATAAGTCCGATGATGAAATTGATTGCTTTAGAGTGAAACTTTAGAAACGATAAACTCTTGATGTGCTTTTATCTGATACTTTGAGTGATTGATATATGTCAGACTCGTAAACACTCCACTATAGGTTCTTAGCGGTGAAAACCTGAGTAGTTGGCAAGGTGACTAGTTGAAGAAATTGTAGGTCAGTGAATGACCGTTTGCTTAGATGTCTATCTTGATTTGCTTATGTTATGATGTGTGGTATGGTTGAAAATGAAAGAAAAGTCTCTAAAGAAAAGAATTGAACCACCTATAACCAATAAGCGTGAAGCTACCCATGGGCGAGTATTAGGACCATCATGAGGAGAAATGCTACCTTAAAGGGTAGGTGTGTTGAAAAAAGAGAGAAAAAGAAAAGAAAAGAAAAAAAAAAAAGAAGTTCAAAATGAAAAGAAAAAAGAGAGAGACAAAAAAAGAAAGAAAACTATACCACATTGAGCACAGAAAAGCAACTGCAGGCTTAATTGAGACATCTAGGTTGGTTTGACCCATCGATCCCGGTTTTTTGACAAAATCATTGAGTTGGCTTACCTGGGGATGAATCCGCAAAGGAACCTTTGCACACACACACACTTTGAGTCTGGCATAGATCATTTGTTCAAATACTTGGATTTGAGTTGCATCGAATGTTTTGAAGGTTCTCTGGTTTCATTATTGAGCATTCTTTGAGGACAATGATATGTATAACTATTAGGACTATTTCGTAGCATGTAATATAGTATGATGATATGGAAGGCCCCACCATATGGTTCACCTTGACCTAGTGTAAGCAGCGGAAAGCAGAAAGCTAAATCAAAGACTGGGGGCGACCAGTCTACCACATCGCGAATCAAAGACGTAACAAGATATTGAGTCATGAGACTAGAGAGAAGGCCAAGCAATCACCTGGAGAACTGGCGGAAAACCTAACCCAGCGGGATAGGAAAATCATTCATGCATGCATGCATACACGTAACATATTTTGCATTCTTTTTTGTGTTTGTTTTGTTTTTCACAGGTTTCAAAAAAGAAAAAGAGAAAGCGGCAAAGACAAGCCAACCAGAATCAGCAACATACGAGTAGTAGTTTTGGAGATGAGTCATAGGGCTGAGGCCCATATTAGTATCAGCTTGGGGGTGAGGCCCACGGCATCAGCATCAGTTTTGGGAATGAGTCCCAGGGTTGAGGCCCATATCAGTCAGTTTCGGGGATGAGTCCCAGGGTTGAGGCCCATATCACTTTCAGTCTTGGGGATGAGTCCCAGGGGCGAGGCCCATATCAGTATCAGTTTGGGGCGAGGCCCACATCACTCTGGGGGTGAGGCCCACATCGTTATCAGAATCAGTCTTGTCGAGTATGACACTCTAGGGACAAAGCCCACACCTTTATCAGAATCAGTCTTGCCGGGTATAACACTCTGGGGGCGAGGCCCATATTAGTTCAGAATCTATCTGGCCGAGTATGGCACTCTGAGGGCGAGGCCCACTTTAGTTCAGTATTAGTTTTTCCGGGTATGACACTGCGAGTATGGAGACACTTCAGTATTAGTATCAGTTTGGGGCCGAGGCCCAAATCAGTATCAGTATCAACTTGGGGCGAAACCCATATCAGTTTGGGGCGACTCCCATATCAGTATCGGTTCAGGGTCGAGGCCCACATCAAACATCAGCATCAGTCTGGGGCGAGGTCCATATTAGCATCAGTATCAATCTTGCCGGGTATGGCACTCTGGGGGCGAGGCCCACATCATTATCATCATCAGTTTTGCCGGGTATGGCACTCCGGGTATGGAGACATCAGTATCAGTTTTGCCAGGTACGGCACTCCGGGTATGGAGATATCAGATCAGTTTTGCCAGGTACGGCACTCCAGGTATGGAGATATCAGATCAGCCAGGTACGACACTCCGAGTATGAAGACATCAGATCAGTTCTGCCAGATATGGCATTCTGGGGGCGAGGCCCACATCACATCAGTTTCAGTTTCTGCCGAGAATGGCATTCTGGGGGCGAGGCCCACATTGACATCAGTTTCAGTTTCTGCCGAGAATGACATTCTGGGGGCGAGGCCCACATTGACATCAGTTTCAGTTTCTGCCGATAATGACATTCTGGGGGCGAGACCCACATCACATCAGTTTCAGTTTCTGCCGAGAATGGCATTCTGGGGGCGAGGCCCACATCACATCAGTTTCAGTTTCTGCTGAGAATGACATTCTGGGGGCGAGGCCCACATCACATCAGTTTCAGTTTCTGCCGAGAATGGCATTCTGAGGGCGAGGCCCATATTACATCAGATCATTATGGTCCGGGAATGGACAGTCCGGGAATGGACAGCTCAGGAATGAGCACGCCGGGAATGGCACTCCGGGAATGAAGATTTAGTCCGAGAATGGACAGTCCGGGAATGGACAGCTCGGGAATGAGCACGCTCGGGAATGAGCACGCCGGGAATGGCACTCCGGGAATGGAGATTTAGTCCGGGAATGGACAGCTCGGGAATGTGCACGCTCGGGAATGAGCACGTCGGGAATGGCACTCCGGGAATGGAGATTTAGTCCGGGAATGGACAGTCCGGAATGGACAGCTCGGGAATGAGCACGCTCGGGAATGAGCACGCCGGGAATGGCACTCCGGGAATGGAGATTTAGTCCGGGAATGGACAGTCCGGGAATGGACAGCTCGGGAATGAGCACGCTCGGGAATGAGCACGCCGGGAATGGCACTCCGGGAATGGAGATCGGTTCGGGAATGGACCACAACGGTGACAGTTCGGGAATGGACTTCATCACATCACATCACAACAACACTCCGGGAATGGAGATCGGTTCGGGAATGGACCACAACGGTGACAGTTCGGGAATGGACCTCATCACACTACATCACAGCTACACTCCGGGAATGGAGATCGGTTCGGGAATGGACCACAACGGTGATAGTTCGGGAATGGACTCCACCACACCACAGCACATCATCGGTTCGGGAATGGACCAGGGGTCGAAGCACACCTCAACATCAACTCAAATCAACACGGCAAGTCAAGTGGCAGCTGGCGAGCCAGGTAAGTAAAATGCATTGCACGTACTTTGATAGAATTGTCATTGTCACACACTGCACAAGTCCCATCAAAGTGGGGGCGACTGTAGGCATTGCATTTTTGTATATCAGCCCGATGATGAGTCTCGTATGGAGACACTACTCTTTAGTTGTGAAAGCCGCGGGAAACGGACGTTGGAAGGGTAAAGTTGGAAATTAGCATTTTGTCAAAGTTAACTCGCGTGTTTCGCTTCGGGTTCGCTTGTTGGACCTCTGTTTTAAAACACACCAAGCCCATTAAAACATATCTCACAAATTAAATAATTAAAATATTTAAAACACATCTCACAAATTAAATAATTAAAACCAATTAAAATAAACTTAAATTAAATTAAATCACATTCACCAATTAAATTGAACTTGAAATTAAATTAAATTAAATTCCTAATTAAATAAAAAACGCATTCCTAAATTAAATTAAATCACCTTCCTAAATTAAATAAATCATCATAAACTAAAAAGAATAAATCAAATCACTTCCCTTAATTAAAAGATTTTCCCTATCTCATTTTAATTAAAAGATATCCCCAATTAACACACAAATCCTTCTCCTACCCAAACAAGGTAAAATCCCCTCCCTTGGCCTATAAAAAGAACCATTAACCCATCTTTCTAAACCCGGACCGGCTGGCTGGCTCATTCATCATATTCACGACACCTCTCAACAAAGCAAAAACCCTAAATCCCTCTCGGCCACTCTCTCCCATTCACTCATTCGGCAGCCCTCTCACCTGCACACCCCTTTACACATCAACGCATTGCCTTCATCTCAAGCCATCTGCCCATTCAATCAGCTACTACCCATAAGCCCACACCACTCACTGCCTAAACTCCACTCACGCTTTAAATTTCCCTTCACAGCCTCCCGTTCACGAAAGCCACCTGCCCGCGCATAATCTGCCTCACTCCAAGTCCACTCAGCCCCTCACTCCCTCTTCACGCGCAGCACACACTCGTCCACTAGTCACAAACCCCCCCCACTCACGTTACTAACCCCACAACAATAAATAGCCAGCCTCAAAGCAGCCCACACTAGCCTTCACGTAGCAAACCTCACCTCACGCAATTGCCCTTCACACTGCCCATATTCAAGCACAATAAGAACCCCTCACACGGCCCATAACCACGCACTCATTCTCTCTCCCATACAGCCAACACACCTGTCTATCTTCGCGTATAGCCCCCTCACTGGACAGCCCTCCATATCCACGCAAATCCCCCTCACAACAGCCCTCCATATTCACGCAAATCTCCCTCAATCAACTCCACAAATCTGTCCCTGACCAGCCCTCAATCAACTCCACAAATCCTTCACAAACTGCTCCCACTCACGCCCATTCAGCCCTCCATAAACTGCTCATCAAAATCACGTCCAAAAACAGCCCCCGAAACTACACTGTAACCACCGAGAAAATAGTCCTTGAAGCAGCCCTCCATTCACCTAAAACAGTCACTGAATTACCCTCTGCAGTTACCGAAAAATAGCCCCTGAAAACTACCACAAAACACCCCCAAACTACACCTAAAAACACCCAAAACAGTAGCCTAACATCGAAAAACAGTGACCTGAAAAACAACAGCAAAATAGCAACAAAACGGAGTGAAAACAGAAGCCCGAATAGCGAAACAGCGAGGAAAAGCGTTGGATTAGTGAACCAGAAAATTTGCGAAGCATCTACCTTCCGACGGCCGTGTGACGCGCTTTCGAGAGACGACAAAAGAGGTTAGACTTGAGGGCACCCTTTTTTTACTTATCTTCTTTATTTTTGTTTTATTTATTTTGATATATAATTGCATGAGAGTCGTTTGAGGCATGATGTGATTGTTGGATGAGCGGGATATGTGTTCCCTTTTGTGGTATATCGGATGGAAACCCGGACGTAAATTCCATAGCCGATTCCGAACGGACGGTAGTATGGTCTGCACTCGGGATACAATGCCACGTACCACTTAAGAGACACATATCTCGTCTCATCCGAATTTGGATGAAGGCATGTTAGATCTAAGTACCCTTGAGCATGAATGTTGAATAGATTCGGTTAGTTTATTGCACAAATCATATCATCACAAGTGACATAAGTAAGGGACCATTCCGAACCCAACGGTTTGAGGTCTTTCCCTTGCGAGGGGTGAGTGCGGCCTTAAATCTTTGTCCCGGTTCACACCGGGTGGCGACTCCATGTTATTTCGTACTTCCCAACTAGGCCGTGAGCCTGGAACAGTGTCGTCAAGTTCTGTAGTCTACAACTATACTTATGGTTTCCCTTATGATAACCTATATTTGGCACTTATCCAATTTGGGTTCTAGTTTGGTATCATCCAAACTTTATGCCTGGCATACCCAAATTATTAGGAATGAGAAACCCTGTTCTTTCCTGTTCATATCCTATATGATATCTGTCAAACAGATTTATTTGGAACCTTATTCTAAATAAGTTTTACACTGTTAATACATATCATGTTTGAAGGAAATGATAGCTCAGAGCGACTCGTGATAAACCTTATCATGTCTAACAAAATTCGGTTTTTGTTCGGACACACCTTCTAACTGACGTGTCTCGGGAGGAGTCCTCATCTGAAAGAATACTATACTCTTTCATGTATATTTGAAACTTACTGCTTAAGTATTTTCCATTACGGTCTTACCGTGACGGCATAATACTATAGTCGATCTGTTTATCTACTTCGTGTCGAAACTATAATAGTTTCCGATTTGTGTTCTTCAAAAGAAACACATAACCACAACGTGATGCCACATCCGTTAAGGTCACGAAATATTCATGTTCACATATAGCCTAGCTAGATATGGGCCCACTAACTTCACCATGAATAGGGCTAACAGATCGATGGCACTTACACTATTACCAAGTAAACAGTGTTTCAGGTACTTTACCTAATAAACTAGATTCGTAGACTTTATTTGAATAGTCAAATCAGTCCTAGTACCCACTCTTCAAAAGTGTGGATATACGAGTCTTGTTTAATTGTGTCCTAGACAACAATGCCACAAATAAGTCTCTACTTGATCAAATCAATTTGAGCTATTTATTTGTCATTCTATATGTTTTGAGATTTTAATTATATTCAAAATATAAATTCTGTTGTTCACATCTAATGTGTTTATCTCAGTATCATCTTTATATAATAAAACACTTGGTGTTCTAGAATATAAAGGTTTATCCACAATGGATTAAACACTGATATAGAGATAATGTCTCTAGTCAAACTAGTTACATTATAACAGTTCCTAATTTAAGTACACACCCGAAGGGTAGTTCCTAAACTTAGGTATCTACGGTCGAAACAGCGACTTTCGTCCCGTTTCCGATTCGCAGAGCAATCTTAGCTTGAAGTCAGTATCCTGCTCAAAGCAGATTCTGAACATCAATACATAAATTTTATGTACCACACTAAGTATTTAAAATCTAATTTCAATACTAGTTGTGAACATAACTTTGACAATCATTTTTAAAGTAAGAGCCTTGCCCTTTCTTTAATTCCTTCGTGTCTACCATATCCAATGGTAGTCACTTTGGGATATGTCAATTATCATTTCAATATTTCACAAACTTTTGGCCAAGCCTTGGGTTTTAGAATATTGAAACGATGTGCACCTCGTGCTACATGCCCAAATGCAAACTTTGACTTTATCTCCTCTAGAATAGTCAATTAATTCTCCAGAATTATAAATTGTAATTTTAATACTTCTTAAATCTAAAATTAGATTTATGACAAGTATATTAATTAAGCATTAAAGTCATCATCACATAAATCTTCCAAAGACTTTATGCTCTACTTATTTTGCTTAATTTTGGGCTTAAGGTATAATAAGTTATTTTATCAAATAAAGTAACCTATTATTTATTCCCAATTTGAAAATTAAATCATTTAAAATATTTTAATCCCAGATTATATTTTAAATATCCAACTTTTCAATTTTATCTTGATTACAATAGTCCAACTATTTAATCAACGATTAGTGGTACTATATATATTATAATGATTATAATAGTCCAACTATATAATCAAATATAATCCAAATTAATTAACCTCAATTACATTGATTACTATAATCCAATTATAAAATCAACTGTAACCTGAAATTAATTAATTCAAATATATTGATTAATATAATCCAATTATATATAATCAAGTATAATACAGTCCAACTGTTTTATTAAAACAACATTAAATATTAGTCCAACTAATACTTTTAATATATGACGAGTGATATTTGTTTGAGCGCGTATGGCGAGTAATTGAACGAATATTGCAAATTCAATTCTTGCCTCCCACTATTTTTCGTCGAGCCTCTAACCCTCTGTCGAGTACTCGGGAAACCGTGTTTCCTAGTGGGCTAGGATCCCGTTAAATATCACACAATCTTGACTTTGGCCAACAAATTGTATGATAATTAACTAGGTAGATCTCTAAGATCAATTGGATCTAATCCAATTCCTAGATCCAGTAGGTGGACATCCAAGTCCGAAACATATATCTTATATATGCCTATATATCGAATATATAGCCTAACCTTTTTCCTCTGAATCAACTAGGCCTTGGCTTTGGCACAACAAACCTGATGATCCCAGTCAAGCGCGGACCCATTGACCATGGAAGCTTCGTAATCAATGTCGATGGACAAGAAGTGGTCTTGACTTTGGCCCCAACAAACCACAATTGGACAAGACACCAATATGGAACAAAGCCTCGTGATTCAAACACATCTTTGATGGACAAGGGCTTGACTTTGGCCAACAACCCATGCCAATCTAGGATCTTGAGCAAGAATCACTCAATGGAAGGAAAAGACGCATGATATTTGATGAGGGCTTTTCGCGTGCAAATTGGCTACCAATTTCATTATCTTTGTTAAGGTCTCATCTTCATACACCCTTAAACATGCATTCTAAATACATAATAAAGCGCATATGAAATAAAATAATAATGATATGCGGATGGATACTTAACACATTGATCCTAGATCAAATCTCTCCCTTTCTCACTCAAGCTAGCACTTGTATTACTTCTACCCCTTACACTACACTTCTAAAGAAACCTCATTTACATTGAGGGGAATAGGTGAGAAGAGAATACAAAGAGAATAGAGGTGATAAGGCTGGACACGCAGGTCCAATTTAATAAATCGAATTTATTACAACAATTTCCAAAATTGCCCCACCCGACTAATATCCATCCGATATACATTATTCATTCATCACAACCACGTATTCACACAAAAGCATGCTATCAATCAATCTAATCAAATTAATTAATCTGATAATTATGTGATCATCCAATGTTCAAACAACGATTTGATTTTGCTCGAGTCAAACTCGGTTTTGCTAATAAGTACTCAAAGTACGAATTCATGAATTAAATTAAACTACACTACATAATTAAATCCAATTTAACATGTATTTAATACTAATTCACTATTCAATTCCAAATTAAATATTACACTTTATTTAATAAACCTTTAACGACTTAAATTCCAAATTTAATCGCATCGGGACTCAAAGCCCGATTAACGTCCAACGTCAATTCAATTCAAGTCTAATGTGCTTTAATTAATTTCTATAAGGCGTGGGCTTCGGCAACCAAAGCCCAATCAAGGAGTAACCCCATAAGCCCAGAAATCAATTTAGGCCCATTAGGCCCAATTAAACTTTAAAGGTTTATTAGTCGCATTTGGGCTTTATGGTAATGGTTTTGGGTCCAATTGGATCCAATCCATTTGGACTAAACCCAACTTGATAAAATCAAGCCCAATTAGCCCAATTACAACATTAGAAGCCCAAATCCAATTTAAGGCTTAAATAACTAAATTACATGAATCCAATTCCGCAATTTAATTACCTAAAGTGCATTACATGATTAATCACCCAAATAAACATTTCTAAAACATCAAATTAGTCCAATTAATCATGTTCAATTCATTATTATATGTCCAACACATAAATTGAAAAATCAAACCCATTTACATGCTTCAAAGCTCTCGGCCAAGGAGGGATTTTGTGTCCGATTTGGTTTCAATCCAATCGAACCCACAATCGACATTAAATCAACATCTAATTTGATTTCATACACATCCAATGTCACAAAATCAAAATCACCAAGACATTAGGGCATTAAGTCCATTCGGCCAACACAAGATTTTGGGGTTTTTTGTCCAATTCAAAGTACAATCCAATTGACCTCAAATTAACATCAAACATTATGATTCCAATTCATCTAATGAATCAAAAAACAAAATTTCCAAGAACCCAAAATCACTATACCATTCGGCCAAGGTCTTCAATTTGGGGAAAATAATTCCAAATCAATTTTCAACAAATTGGTCCAACCAAAATGCAATTCAACATCATTTAAACATGCTCAATCAAACAATTTAACTAAATCATGCTCAAAATCAATTTACCCAAATTTTAACCCTAAAAGTTTCATGCTTGAACCTAAGGCTCTTGATGCCATTGTTAGGTTTATTCTAGGTCCCAAGATGTTTATTCTAGGTCCCAAGATCAAACAAGACATGAAATCATGTGTGAATACATTAACGGAGGTAGCGGAATACTCACATCGATCGGTTGAGAGACGCGGCAAGCAACAAAACTTGAAAATCCCCACTGTTTTGGGCGTGAACTGCAGTGAAGAAGCTCACTGTTTTGGGCGTGAAGATGGTCCTTCGTCAAGCTCCAAGCTTCGTCGAACGGATCCCGCCTCATGGGTGAACCTCCCTAACACCTTCGCAAGTCTCGTAAGTGTGCTAGCGCTTGCGTTTTTGCAAAAAAAAACACATTCATGCTTCCCTTGAAGCTCACGGCAGTGAGCTGTGAAGAAGAGGAGAAAACAGCCCCTTGGGCGTGTGATGATGGAGAGAAAAAGGAGAGGAAGTGTTATGGTTGAGTTGTTAAATGATTTACATAAATGCTTTATATATTTTTCCAAAAAATACTAAGCATTTTCCAATTAAAATTATCAAATAAAATCAAATGGAAATGGCTCACTCAACCACCATTCCAACAACACCCATCACTATTCAATGTCACTTTATCAAAGTGACTTGATGTGTGTCTATCAATCAATCAATCACATCACTCAATGTGACATTTGATTTGACGCTTGATGTGACGAATGATTTGACGCTTGATGTGACTTGCGTTGCCGCACTCGAATTCGAAATACGAATGCGCTCGCAATCACACTCGGGCTCGGTTTCGCTAATTCCTAATTAGCGAATTTTCCGTTGCGTCGTAATTAAATGATTACGCCTAGCGAATTCACTATTCACGTCGCTAACGAATTAATTCTAAATTAATTCGTTCGCCCGAATTAAAATCCAATTTCAATTCCGCGTCGAAATCTAATTTCGTTTAATATATCGAATATATTAATTTACCGATTTATTCCAAATTAATCATTCTCTCTCTTAAGACGATATTTTATCCCAGATAAAATATCTCCGTAATTAATCCTAGATTAATTTTCTCTCTCTTCTATATAATCCCAGATTGTTAATGAGTGCGAGTTATGCGTCATCGGTGCATTATCGGGAAGTGACCCATGAGATCCCCGGATAAGTTGGCAGTAAATTCGGTCGTCGGAGTATCCGAATCACGTACGTACCAAGTACTACGTTCTACCGATTTACGAGACAAGATCGGCTTCTAGCAAAGCACGAAGTCTACCCAATTCTCCGGTCATATTCATCTAAGAATATTTAAGATCTATATCAAGCGTAGTATACCAAGTATTGTGTATATCGGCCCAGTATCGGATAGTCACATGCTAGGGTTGGGGCTGGATAAGTGTCTGCCCCGTCCGAAGCACATGTCGGATGTCTGGTAACTAGTCTCTATAATCGGATATGCATGACCTTGTCATAATATCCCGATGGCCGGCCAGCACTTAAGAGCACTAATACCGTATCCTCCTGCGTGGCATCATCTCCACTATGACTGGAGTGATACTTCCGTCTTGACATCACACCAATACTCTACGATTCTCAATATACCCAGCATTGGCGTACACAGAACTGGTTAGAGTCCTGGACGACCTCAACTAAAGCATATTGATTGTCGTAAGCATTAGCGGTGCAAGTCTCAGGTTAAGACCATACACACACCTACCCTGATGTCGGACTCCCATAGACACATAGTCATAATACCAATGGGATTCCGAGGGGTCTATCCAGAGCGAAGCTGTTTCCCGTACCATCGGTGAAATACAACCTCCTATCGCACTTGCATAAGTATCCAATACTTATATATATGAGAACTATGTCGTTGTGCCCTCACAACGCGCACAAGTATAATACTAGCCTATTCCGCATTATCGATGTCCAGTCTCGATAATACTCCGGCTAGGGATATTTAATGATTATTCCCTCGTGGACTGATACTGTCTCATATCATTCTCAATCCAGGAACTAATCATAGGGACCTCTCTTCATTTATATATCTAAGGTGATCTAATCACAAATGATGAGAGTGCAATTTCCTTGTCACATAGTTAATTTGTACAACAACACTATGATCTGTACAAATAGTGACGCTATGGGTCATATTATCCAACAAGACCGTAATGGAAAATACTTAAGCAGTAAGTTTCATATGTACAAGAAAGAGTACGGTATTCTTTCATATGAGGACTCCTCCCGAGACAC
The DNA here is from genome assembly GCA_019454045.1 of Zanthoxylum bungeanum. NCBI lineage: Eukaryota > Viridiplantae > Streptophyta > Magnoliopsida > Sapindales > Rutaceae > Zanthoxylum > Zanthoxylum bungeanum. Next base: position 61,190 of record SKCR01030879.1, read on the forward strand.
GTCAGTTAGACGGTGTGTCCGAACTAAAAACCGTGTTTTGTTGGACATGATAAGGTTTATCACGAGTCGCTCTGAGCTACTATTTCCTTCAATAGGATATGTATTAACAGTGCAAAACTTATTTAGAATAAGGTTCCATATAAATCTGTTTGACAGATATCATATAGGATATGAACAGGAAAGAAACGGGGTTTCTCATTCCTAGTAATTTGGGTATGCCAGGCATAACGTTTGGATGATACCAAACTAAGGACCCAAATTGGATAAGTGCCAATATAGGTTATCCTCAAGGAAACCTTAAGTATAGTACTTGTAAATCTCACATGAGAACAATGTGATTGTTGCTCACCATGCGGTTTTTCCTGAGAGGAATACCGATATGCAGTGGTCAGTGGGAGGATAGTGATACTCGATGAAAATCGGAGTAATACTGTTCAAGGCACGAAGTCCTTAATGGAACACAAACAGTTCATCAATAATGAATCTGTACCATTAATCTTCAAATACACAAGAACTCGTAGATCTGATAGAGTCAGAAAACAACCTAGGGTATGGGTTTCTGATCTACCTCATAAAGATGTCAATCTTATGAAGGTATATCCACCGACTACGTTTTGAGGAAGTGATACGAGGTATCGACCCCCTATTATGGCAAAGTGCCATGAATCCGAAATGGATTCCATGTATAACAACTATTTTGGATACTAGTTGTTGTACCACAAGGCATTGTGCCTATTGGTACATTAAACGTCTTCAAGGAAGACATACATGGAAGGCAACATACCAACGTACAAAGTCGGGCTTTTGACGGAAAGGTATCGTTATCAACATTGTGTTAATAACGGTTCAACCTTTTACCTGTTGCCATGGTAAATCCTTTTGAAGATGCTTGTTGATAACTGCATATTTCATTTATGAAATGTGTCAGTGCAGATCAAAATCGCTTTCCTGAAAAGGAAACCTTTTGGAGAATGCTTACAACATCCTGACGATTTTGTATAACCGACAAACAAGGTTTGCGGGTTATTCGATCCATGTTTGGATTGAAGCAAGCATAAGGTTCTTGGAACTGACGTTTTGAAATAATCATAATGGTTTATGATTTGACTCAAAACGAAATAATTCTTGTCTATATATATGGAGGTTAGTGGGAGGGCACTGACAATGAAATTCCCATAAAACTTGTGAAAAAGCTTTGCTTTCATAGATATTCTTTCAATAGAAATTCTCCGTAGAATTCTGGGGAGTAACAACCTTTATTCAAGGAATAAAGATCTACTGGGATAGATTTGGAGTTGTTAACACTCTCTTGGAAATTGTACATTTAAAATGTACTTGATAGGGTGTCTCATACGCTTCGAGCATATGGAGTCACGATCAGGTCAATCCAAGTGATAGTCACTGGATTGAACATTAAGAACATCTGTTAGTATCTGAGAGAACTAAAGATGTTGTCTTAAACTATGGAGAAGGAGAACTTGAAGTGACAGGGATCACTGCTGCAAGTTTCCAAACGATTAAATAAACGGTACTATTAAGTTTGTACACTGGGACAGTGAGCTGGAAATATTCCGAGCAATATAACTGTTGCCGAATAAACAACAAATGCGGATTATTGCTGCAACTGAGGCAGCAATAGAAGCCATTTGGATCGAAAATAAATCTAATTAGATTAGATATAGTTCTGTTAGCAGCTGAGCTAGGCGTCAGCACATGCTAAGGAATTAATGGTCTCATCGACGATCGAGATATATACTTCTATATCATCTGATTCGTTCGGATCACACATCGTGGCGATGTTATGATCGTATAAATTGCGTCAGACGATTATCAAACAAATCCGCTGACGAAAATCTTTCCTCAGCAATTGAGCGAACCGTACATAGTTCGGTGTGGGGGACACTTGAGTGACTGGCTATGTGCCAAGTGGGAGATTGTTGGATAAAATGACCCATAGCGTCATTTTGCACAGATCATTGTGTTGTTGTAGCAAATTAACTATGTGACAAGGAAATTGCATCTCATCATTTGTGATTAGATCACCATAGATATATAAATGAAGAGAGGTCCCTATGATTAGTTCCTGGATTGAGAATGATAGAGACAATATCAGTCCCCGAAGGATTAATCATTAAATCCCTAGCCGGAGTATTATCGAGACTGGACATCGATAATGCGGAATAGGCTAGTATTGCACTTGTGCGCGTTGTGAGGGCACAACGGCATAGTTCTCATATATATAAGTATGGGATACTTATGCAAGTGCGATAGGAGGTCGTGTTTCACCGATGGTACGGGAAACAGCTTCGCTCTGGATAGACCCCTTCGGAATCCCATTGGTATTATGACTATGTGTCTATGGGAGGCCGAAATCAAGGAGGTGTGTATAGTCTTAACCTGAGACTTGCATCGCTAATACTTACGATAATCGATAGACTTTGGTCTTGGTGGAACAGGCTTTAACCGGTTCTGCATACACCACTTCTGGGTTTATCAGAGAGTCGTAGTGTATTGGGTGTGATGTCAAGACGGAAGTATCACTTCAGTCATATTGGAGATGATGTCACGCAGGATACGGTACTAGTGCTCTTGAGTGTTGCGCAACCAATCGGGATATTGTGACCAGGTCATGAATATCCGATTATAGAGACTATGTTACCAGGCATCCGATATGTGCTTCGGACGGGGTAGACACTTATCCAGCCCCAGCCCTAGCACGTGACTATCCGATACTGGGCCGATATGCACAATACAATCGTATACTACGCTTGATACAGATCTTAATATTCTTAAATGGATATGTCCGGAGAATTGGATAGACTTGGTGCTTTGCTAGGAGTCGAACTTGTCTCGTAAATCGGTAGAACGTAGTACTTGGTACGTACGTGATTCAGATACACCGACGACCGTATTTACTGCCAACTTATCCGGGGATCTCATGGGTCGCTTCCCGATAATCCACCGATGACGCACAACTCGCACTCTTGAATAATCTGGGATTATATAGAAGAGAGAGAAAATTACTCTAGGATTAATACGGGAGATATTTTATCTAGGATAAAATATCGTCTAGAGAGAGATAACGATTAATTCGGAATTAATCGATAAATTAATATATTCGATATATTAAATGAAATTAGATTTCGACGCAGAATTAAAATTAGATTTTAATTCGGGCGAATGAATTAATTTAGAATTAATTCGTTAGCGACGTGAATAGTGAATTCGCTAGGCGTAATCATTTAATTACGACGCGACGGAAAAATCGTTAATTTGGAATTAGCAAACCCGAGCCCGAGTGTGATTGCGAGCGTATTCGTATTTCGAATTCGAGTGCGGCGATGCAAGTCACATCAAGCGTCAAATCAATCAGTCGCATCAAGTGTCAAATCACTTGTCACTTTGAGTGATGTGACTTGACAACATGTCACTTTATTAAAGTGACTTGATGTGAATAGTGATGGACTTGACATGAATAGTGAAATCTAGTGGAGGGAACACTTTTGGTTTTTGGCTCCAAAATTCATTTAATTTATTAGATAAAATTAAATGGAAATTGATTATTATTTTGGAAAATATATAATCAAAAAGGCTTTACACTTTTTGGGACATGTCAACACTTTCATCTCTCTCATTTTCTCTCTTCTCCTCACGCCAAAAACACCAAAAAGCTCACTGGTTTTTGAAGCCATTTTGGCGTGAATAATAAGGGAAGCAAGAGTGATTTTCATGGTGACAAATCAAGTGCTAGCACACTTACGAGTCTTGCGAAGGTGGTAGGGAGGTTCACCCATGAGCCGGGATCCGTTTGACGAAGCTTGGAGCTCCATTTCTCAACTCAATTGTCTGAAAATGGAGGCAGTGAACTGCAACAGTTTGGCGTCCTTGGCAGTGGCTATTTGGGCTTGATTCGTCTCCAAATCGACTCAACCGATCGATGTGAGTATTCCGCTACCTCTGTTGATGTGTTCACGCATTGTTTTCATGTCTTTTTTGATCTTGGGACCTAGATTATAACCAACAACAATTAGGCCCAAAACCGCATCCATAAAGCCCAAATGCGACTAATGGACCTTTAAAGTGTAATTGAGCCTAATGGGCCTAAATTGATTTCTGGGCTTATGAGGTAATTCCCGGATTGGACTTTGGTTATTGGGTTTGACCCGAGTTGACCAAAAGTCCACGCCTTAAAGAAAGTAATTAAAAGCCCATTGGGCTTTAATTAAATTGACGTTGGATGTTAATCGGGCTTTGAGACCCGTAACGATTAAATTTGGAATTTAAGTCGTAAAAGTTCATTAATAAATTGTAGTATTTAAATTGGAATTAAATAGCGAATTAGTATTATAAACAAATTAAATTGGATTTAATTGTAGTTTAGTTTAATTCGAGAATTCGTACTTTGAGTACTTATTCGCAAAATAAGTTTGACTCGAGCAAAATCAAATCGTTGTTTGAACATTGGATGATCACTAATTATCAGATTAATTAATTGGATTAGATTGATTGATAACATGCTTGTGTGAATACATGGTTGCGATGCATGAATAATGTATATCGGATGGATATTAGATGGGTGGGACACTTTTAGAAACTGTTGTAATAAATTTGATTTATTAATTGGACCTGCGTGTCCAGCCTTATTACCTCCTTATTCCTTTGTATTCTCTTCTCACCTATTCCCCTCAATGTAAATTAGGTTTCTTTAGAAGTGTAGTGTAACGGGTAGAAGTAAATACTTGTGCTAGCGAGAGAGAGAAAGGAAGAGATCTGATCTAGGATCATTGTGTAAAATATCCATCCGCATATCATTATTATTTTATTTATACGCACTTTATTATGTGTTTATAATGCATGCTTAAGGGTGTATGATAATGAGACCTTAACAAAGATAATAAATTGGTTGCCAATTTGCACTCGAAAAACCCTCGCAAAATATTAAGCATTTTTCCTTCCATTGAGTGATTCTTACTCAAGATCTATGAATGGCATTGGCTTGTTGGCCAAAGTCAAGGCCTTTGTCCGTCGAGGATGTTTTTGAATCACGAGAGCTTTGTTCCATATTGGTGTCTTGTCCAAGTTGTGGTTTGTTAGCCAAAGTCAAGACCACTTCTTGTCTATCGACATTGATTACGAAGCTTTCCATGGTCAATGAGTCGCGCTTAACTGGGATCACTAAGTTTGTTGTGCCAAAGCCAAGGCTTAGTTGATTCAGAGGAAAAAGGTTAGGCAATATATTGGATATATTGGCATATATAAGATTTATGTTTCAGACTTGGATGTCCCCCTACTGGATCTAGGAAATGGATTGGATCCAATTTATCTTAGAGATCTACCTAGTTAATTATCATACAATTTGTTGGCCAAAGTCAAGATTGAGGGATATTTAACGGGATCCTAGCCCACTAGGAAACACTGTTTCCCGAGTACTCGACAGAGGGTTAGAGGCTCGCCGAAAAATAGTGGGAGGCAAGAATTGAATTTGCAATATTCGTTTAATTACTTGCCATACGCGCTCAAACAAATATCATTCATCAAATATATTAAATGTTAGTTGGACTAATATTTAAACGTTGTTTTAATTAACAGTTGGACTGTATTCAAACTATTCATTTATAATTGATTTTATAATTGGATTATAGTAATCAATATAATTGATTTTAATCTATTAAATTATAGTTGATTAAATAGTTGGACTATAGTAATCAATATAATAAATAGTATCGAAATCGTTGATTAAATAGTTGGACTATTAAAATCAAGATAAAATTGAAAGATTGGCATTAGAAACATAATCATAGGGAAAATGTATTTAAATGGTTTAATTTTCAAATTGGGAATAATTTCAGTATGGTCCTGGAAAATAATAAGTTACTTTATTTGATAAAATAACATATTTGGCCTAAGCCCGGAGTTGAGCAAATAGTAGAGCATAATCTTTGGAAGATTTATGTGATGATAACTTTAATGCTTAATCCATTAAGCTTGTCGTAACAGACTCCTTAATTTCTTTGTCAGAACTAAGGGTTAGATCCTTAAAGTATGATAATGAAATTGAAGGATCTTCATAAATCTATACTTAGATTTTAGAAGTACTAAAATTGCAAAAGTAAACGCTTGGAGGGTTAATGACTATTCTAAATGAGACAAAGTCAAAATTTGCAATAAGGCAAGTAGCGCAAGGCGCACCTTACTTGGATATTCTATAAGGCTAAGGCTAGGTCGAACGCTTCTGAGTGTGGAAAAGGGCAAAGGCAAAATCATTATAATCTTCTGGGAAGATAAAGGACATATCCCAAAATGTCTGCCTAAATTGTGGCAAACGGGATCACGGAAGCGTGACTGCCGTTTGGACAAAGCAGACATGAAGGAATTGAAGACGAGCAAGGCTCTGACTTCAAATATGTTTGTCAAGATTATGTTCACTACTAGTATTGAAATTGGATTTTAAATACTTAGTGTGGTAAATAAATATATACCGATGTTCAGAATCTGCTATGAGCAGGATACTAACTTCAGTTGAGATTAATGTGCGGATCGGAAACATGAAGAAAGTCACTGTTTTAACCGTAGATACCTAAATTTAGGAACTACCTTTCGGGTGTGTATCAAATTTGGAAACTGTTATAATGTAACTAGTTTGACTAGATACATTATCTCCATATCAGTGTTTAACCCGCTGCGGGTGAACCTTTATATTCTAAAACACTAAAGTGTTTTATTATATAAAGATGATATTGAGATAAACACATTAGATGTGAATAACAGTATTTATATTTTGAATATAAATAAATCTCATAAATATAATATGACAAACAAATAGCTCAAACTGATTTGATCAGGAGAAACTAATTTGTGGCATTATTTTCTGGGACACAATCTAAAACAAGAATCGTATAGCCGCACTTTTGAAGAGTGGGTGCTAGGACAAATTTGATTCTAATAAAATAAAGTCTACGAATCTACTTTATTGGGAAAAGTGCCTATAACACATTTACTTGGTAAAAGTGCAAATGCCACCGATCTGTTAGCCCTAATTCATAGTGAAGCAAGTGGGCCCATATCTAGCTAGGCTAGAAGTGGATATGAATATTTCGTGACCTTTACGGAAGTGGCATCGCGTTATGGTTATGTGTTTCTTTTGAAAAACATAAATTGAAAACTTTTAAAGTTTCGACACGAAATAGACAAACAGATCGGCTAAAGTATTAAACCGTCACGGTAAGACCATAATGGAAAATACTTAAGCAATAAGTTTCTAATATACTTGAAAGTGTATAGTATTCTTTCAATGAGGACTCCTCCCGGAACACGTCATTTTTACGATGTGTCCGAACAGGATAAACCGAATTTTGTTGGGCATGATAAGTTTAATCATGAGTCGCTCTGAGCTACCATTTCCTTCAACGGATAAGTATTAACATTGCAGAACTTATTTTGAATAAGGTTCCATAATAATTTGTTTGACAGATTTCATATTAGATATGAACGGGAAAGAAATCGGGTTTCTCATTCCTGAAAATTTAGGTATGCTAGGCATACGTTTGGATGACACCAAACCAAAACCCAAATTGGATAAGTGCCAATTGTAGGTGTTGGACAATTATGACCCATAGCGTCACTATTTGTACAGATCATGGTGTTGTTGTACAAATTAACTATGTGACAAATGAGATTGCTCTCTTATCATTTGTGATTAGATCACCTAGATATATAAATGATAGGAGGTCCCTATGATTTGTTCCCGGACGGAGAATGATATGAGACAGTATCAATCCATGAAGGATAAATCATTAAATATCCCTAGTTAGAGTATTATTGAGATTGGACATCGATAAATACGTAAAAGAGTAGTATTACACTTGTGCGCGTTGTGAGGGCACAACGACATAGTTCTCATATATTTGGGTATAGGATACTCATGCAAGTGTAATAGGAGGTTGTGTTTTACCGATGGTATGGGAAACAGCTTCGCTCTGGATAGACCCCCTTAGAATTCCATTGGTAGTATGACTATGTGTCTATGGAAGTCCGAAATCAGGGTAGGTGTATTTGGTCTTAACCTGAGACTTGCACCGCTAATACTTGCGACAATCAATGTACTTTGGTTGCGGTTATCCAGGACTTTAACAGGTTCTGTGTACGCCAATGCTGGGTATATTGAGAATCGTAGTGTGTTGGGTGTGATGTCAAGACGGAAGTATCACTCTAGTCATAGTGGAGATGTTGGTCATGTAGGATACGGGACTGGTTCACTTAAATGTTGCAGCTATCGGGATAAAATGACAAGGTCAGGTTTATCCGATTATAGAGACTAGTCACCAGACATCCGACATGTGCTTCGTACGAGGCAGACACAATTCCAGCCCCAGGCCTAGCATGTGATCATCTGATACTGGGCAGAAATACACAATACTACGTATACTACGCCTGATATAGATCCTTTATTCCTGTAAGGATATTTCCGGAGAATTGGGTAGGCATGGCGCTTTGCTAGAGGCCAACCTTGTCTTGTAAATTGGTAAAACGTAGTACTTGATACTTACGTGTTCGGATAGTCCAATGACCGAATTTACTGCCAACATATCTGGGGATCTCATGTGTCGCTTCCCAAAGATTCACCGATGACGTATGACTCGCACTCTAAATTAATCTGGGATTAATTAGAAGAGAGAGAAAATTAATCTGGGATTAATTGCGGAGATATTTTATTTGGGATAAAATATCATTTAAAGAGAGATAACGATTAGTTTGGAATTAATCGATTAATTAATATATTTGATATATTAAATGAAATTAGATTTCGACGCGGAATTAAAATTAGATTTTAATTCGGGCGAATGAATTAATTTAGAATTAATTCGTTAGCGACGTGAATAGTGATTTCGCTAGGCGTAATCATTTAATTATGACGCAACAGAAAATTCGTTAATTTGGAATTAGTGAACCCGAGCCCGAGATTGTTTGCGAGCGTATTCGCATTTCGAATTCGAATGCGGCACGTAAGTCAAATCAAGCGTCAAATCGCTAGTCGCAACTAGCGTCACATCATTCATCAATCAAGTGATGCATTTCTTTCACTTTGAGTGATTGACGAAAGTCACTATTCATGATTGATGGATTGATGTGAGTTGATGGAGGTGGTTGGAGCCATTTATGGCTTGACTTTTCAAAGAGAAAAAATTGGTATTGATTTTTGAAATCAATTAAAACTAATACACATTTCTCTCTCACACACATCTCTCTCCCCTCTCTTTCTTCTTCTCTCCACACGCCCAAGGGGCTGTGAAATCCTACTGGTTTGGTTACTGCCGAGGAGTGAAGGGAAGCCAAGAGTCGCAATTTTGTGGCAAAATGGGAGTGCTAGCACACTACGAAGTCATGCGAAGGTGATAGGGAAGTCTACCCATAAGCCGGGAATCGTTTGACGAAGCTTGGAGCTTGACGAATGAGCTCAAAACCAACAATGGAGGAGGCCGAATCTGTGAACTGTGAGCAGTCCACTGCCGAGCAGAATTTGAAGTTTTGTTGCCTCTCGCGTCGCTCAACCGCTCGATGAAAGTATTCTGCAACTTCGTCGTTGTTATTCACACTTGTTTATATGCTTTTGATTCGATCCTTGGGACCATAGAACACCAACAGTAGGTTATCCTAGGGATACCAAAGTATAGTACTTATACATCTCACAAGAGAACAATGTAATTGTTGCTCGCCATGCGGTTTTCCTAAGAGGAATACCGATATGCAGTGGTAAGTGTGAGGATAGTAAAACTCGATGAAAATCAGAGTGATACTATTTCAGGCACCGAATCCTAATGGAACACAAATAGTTCATCAAGGATGAAACTATACCATAATCTTCGAATACACAAGAACTGCGTAAGTCGGAGAGAGTCAAAAAATAACATGGGGTATGGGTTTCTGATCTCACCTCATAAAGATGTCTATCTTATTGAGGTATACTAACTGACTACGTATGAGGAAGTGATACAAGGTATCGACTCCCAATTATGACAAAGTGTCATGAGTCTGAAATGGATTCCATGTATATCATCTTAGTTTGGAACTAGTTGATGTACCGCAAGGCATTGTGCCTATTGGTACAATATAAGTCTTCAAGGAATACATACATGGATGGCAACATACCAACGTTATAATCTAGGCTTTTAGCGGAAATGTATCGTTATCAACATTATGTTGATTACAACGAAACCTTTTACCTGTTGCCTCGGTAAATCCATTTGGATAATGCTTGCTAAAGCTGCGTGTTTCATTTATGAAATATGTCAGCTTAACGGGAAAATCGTTTTCCTGAAAAGGAACCCTTTTGGAGGACGTTTACAACATCATGTCGATTTTATCGTACCAAAACTAGCAAACGAGGTTTGCAGGTTATTTGATCCATGTTTGGATTGAAGCAAGCATTAGGTTCTTGGAATTATTGTTTTGATGTAATCATAATGGAGTATGATTTAAATCAAAATAAAATGATTCTTGTGTATATAAGAAGGTTAGTGGGAGCGCACTGACAGTGGTTGTCCTATCAATAATGATAATATGTCATTTCTTAGAAATGATATTCCCATAATAACAATCGGTGAAAGCTTGGCTTTCGAGAAAATTCTCTATAGAATTCTTGGGAGAAACAACCTTTATTCAAGGAATAAAGATCTTCAGGGAAAGATTTAAAGTTGTTAAAACTCTCTGAGAAATCGTACATTGAAAAATGTACGCGACCTGGTGTCTCATACGCTTTGAGCATATGGATTCACAATCGGGCCAATCCAAGTGATAGTCACTGGATTGATGTTAAGAACATGTTTACTATCTGAAAGATCTAAGGATGTTGTCTTATAACTATGGAGAAGGAGAACTTGAAGTGACTGGGATCACTGTTGCAAGTTTCTGAACCGATAAAGACCATTAAAAGTCACAAAAAGTACTATACAGTTTGAATAACGGTACAGTGAGCTAGAAATCTTCCAAGAAAGTTATTGTTACTGAATAAACAACAAATGTGGGTTATTGTTGCAGCTGAGGCAGCAATAGAAGCTATTTGGGTCGATAATAAATCTAATTAGATTAGATATAGTTCTATTAGCAGCTGAGCTAGGCTGCAGCGCAGGCTAAAGTATTAATGGTCTCATCAACGATCCAGATATATACTTTGATATTCATCTGATTCATTCGGATCATACATCGTGGCGATGTGATGATCGAATAAATCGCATCAGATGATTATCAAGCAAATCCGCTGACGAAAGCCTTTTCTCAGCAGTTTGAGCTAACCGTACATAGTTCGAGTGTTAGACACTCGAGTGACTGGATATAGGCCAAGTGGGAGATTGTTGGACGATTATGACCCATATCGTCACTATTTGTACAGATCATGGTGTTGTTGTACAAATTAACTATGTGACAAAGGAGATTGCACTCTTATTAATTGTGATTAGATCACATAGATGTATAAATGATAGGAGGTCCTTATGATTTGTTCCTGGATTGAGAATGATATGAAACAGTATCAATCCACGAAGGATAAATCAATAAATATCCCTAGTCAGAGTATTATCGAGATTGGACATCGATAAATACGTAAAAGACTAGTATTACACTTGTGCGGGTTGTGAGGGCATAACGGCATAGTTCTCATATATTTGGGTATAGGATACTCATGCAAGTGTATAGGAGGCTGTGTTTTACCGATGGTATGGGAAACAGCTTCGCTCTGGATAGACCCCCTCGGAATTCCATTGGTAGTATGACTATGTGTCTATGGAAGCCGAAATCAGGGTAGGTGTATTTGGTCTTAACCTGGGACTTGCACCGCTAATGCTTGCGACAATCAATATACTTTGGTTTTGGTCGTCCAGGGCTTTAAGTGGTTTCTGTGTACGCCTCTTCTGGGTATATCGAGAATCGTAGTGTGTTGGGTGTGATGTCAAGACGGAAGTGTCACTCCACTCATATGGAGATGATGATCGCGTAGGGATACATAACTGGTTTTCTAAAAAGGTTGCAACCGTCGGGATAATATGACTTGGTCATGATTATCCGATAATAAAGAGACTAGTTACTCGTAATCTGATATATGCTTCGTACGGGGCAGACACTGTACCAGCCCCAGGCCTTGCATGTGATCATCCGATACTGGATCGAAAAATGCAATACTACGTATACTACGCCTGATATAGATCCTTATTCCTGTAAGGATATTTCTGGAGAATTGGGTAGGCATGGCGCTTTGCCAGAAGCCAACCTTGTCTTGTAAATCGGTACAAACGTAGTACTAGGTACTTACGTGTTCGGATAGTCCGACGACCGAATTTACTACCAACATATCCGGTGATCTCATGGGTCGCTTCCCGAAGATTCACCGATGACGTATGACTTGCACTTTTATTAATCTGGGATTAATTAGAAGAGAGAGAAAATTAATCTGGGATTAATTGCGGAGATATTTTATCTGGGATAAAATATCATTTAAAGAGAGATAACGATTAATTTGGAATTAATCGACTAAAATAATATATTCGATATATTATATGAAATTAGATTTCGACGCGGAATTAAAATTAGATTTTAATTCGGGCGAACGAGTTAATTTAGAATTAATTTGTTAGCGACTCGAATAGTGATTTCGCTAGGCATAATCATTTAATTACGTCGCAACGGAAAATTCGTTAATTTGGAATTAGCGAACCCGAGCCAAGGATTATTTGCGAGTGCATTCGCATTTTGAATTCGAGTGCGGCACGCAAGTCAAATCAAGCGTCAAATCGCTAGTCGTAACTAGCGTCACATCATTCGTCAATCAAGTGATAGATGTCTTTCACTTTGAGTGATTGACGCCAGTCACTATTCATTGATTGATGGATTGATGGAGTGATGTGTGTGGTTGGCAAGCATTTATTGCTTGATTTTTGAAGGTGATAGGGAAGTCCACCAATGAGCCGGGAATCATTTGACGAAGCTTGGAGCTTGGATTCTTGAAGATTGATGGCCGAAAATGGTGGAGGACAGCAGCTCACTGTCGAGCAGTCCAGTGAGCAGAAAAGTTCGAGTTTTGTTGCCTCCTGCGTCGCTCAACCGATCGATGTGAGTATTCCGCAACTCTGTGATGTATTCGCATGTTTATTTCTTGCTTTATAATCGATCCTTGGGGCCGTAGGAACTCCAACAACGCGGTCCTTGTGTATTCGAAGATTGTGGTACAGTCTCATCCCTGATGGACTGTTCATGTTCCCTTAAGGATTCTGTGCCAAGAACGGTATCACTCCGATTTTCATCGAGTTCTACTTTCTTCCCACTTATCACTGCATTTAGGAATTCCTTCCCAAGGAAAACCGCATGTAGGGCAACAAATACTTTGTTCTCTTATGGGTGATAGAAGTAATATCCTTTGGTTTCCCTAGGATATCATACAAATAGGCATTTATCCGATTTGGGTTCTAGTTTGGTACCTTCCAAACGTTTGACGTATGCCCAGCAACCCCAAATCTTCAGGAATGAGAAACCCGGTTTCTTTCCTGTCCATATTTCATATGGAGTCTGTTGAACGGACTTTGACGGAACCTTATTCAAAATAAGTATTTCACTGTTCAATACATATCCCAAGAAGGAAATAGGTAGCTCTGTGCGACTCATCATAGACCTTACCATGTCTAACAAAGTTTGGTTTCTTCGTTCGGACACACCGTTTAATTGCGGTGTTCCAGGAGGAGTCCACTGTGAAAGAATACCATATTCTTTCAAGTAATCAAGAAACTCATTGCTTAAGTATTCGCCACCACGGTCCGACCGTAATGTCTTAATACTTTTACTGGTCTGTTTTTCTACTTCGTGTCGAAACTCTTTGAATTTCTCAAAAGTTTCCGACTTGTGTCTCATAAGATACATATAACCATAACGTGATGCATAATCCGTAAAGGTTACGAAGTATTCATATCCACCTCTAGCCTGGCTAGACATGGGCCCACAAACGTCACTATGAACAAGGGCTAACAGTTCGGTGGCACGTACATCTTTACCGCTAAAAGGTGACTTAGGCATCTTACCTAATAAATAAGATTCGCAGACGTCATATGAATTTGGATCAAATCCGTCCAAGTACCCATTCTTCGAAAGTGTGGATATGCGTGTCTTGTTTATGTGTCCCAGATGACGATGCCACATATAAGTTTCATCTTGGTTACTTACTTTAAGCCTTTTGTTTGTTACATTATATGTTTGAGATTGATTTATATTCAAAATATAAAGACCATTATTTGCATCAGCTGTGCAAATTTCTATATCATTTTTATACATAAAACACCCAGTGTTTCTAAATACAAAAGTATACCCGTATTGGGTTAACATAGATACAGAAATTATATTCCTAGTCAAACTAGGTACAAAATAACAGTTTATAAGTTCAAGTACATGTCCCGAGGGCAATTCCAAAACATAAGTGCCCACGGCCAAAACGGCAACTCGAGTCCAATTTCCAACATGGAGGTCAATCTCTCCTGAGGCCAGTCTCCTGCTAATCCGCAAATCCTGCACATCAGTACATATATGAGTTCCACAACCAGAATCAAAAATCCAATTTTTAAAACTAGAAGTAGACATGTTTATTTCTATAACAAACATACCAGAAGCCGGTGCCTTGCCCGCTTTAATTTCTTTCATGTGTGCCTTGTACTCGCGGCAGTCACGCTTCCAGTGACCCCGCTTCCCGCACTGCAAGCATACATCTTGGGATTTGTCTTTGGGTTTCCCAGAACCCTTTGACTATTTGGCCTTGCCCTTCTTTTTATGCTTCTTCTTCTTAACACCTCCAGTCGCCTTGAGCCAAGCCCTCGGAGTCTGAGATGTTGAAGCATAGTGCGCCTCACGCTTCTTGCCCTTAAGGAGCTCATTTTTTGCCTCACGCAGAGTGGACATCAACTCTCCAAGAGTTTGGTCTTGGTTCAACATATTGTAGTTCATGATGAACCCACTCCAAGTGTCAGGGAGAGACTGTAGGATCAAATCCACTGAAGTCTCAACCTCGAATACTATACCCATCTGTCCGAGCTGCTCAATGTCAGCAATCATCTGTGAGACATGGTGCTCAACAGACGTACCCTCTGACATGCGAGCGCGGAAGAGCTTCTTCTACAACTCGTATCTTTACGATCTAAGATTATATCGGTGGAGATCGTGCAACTTCGCCATCATCTCATAGGGATCCAACCCCTTGTTTTGACGATGGAATTACGAAGTCATAGCGGCAAGCATTACCGATTGAGCAGTCACATTATCATCGCTATGAGTCTTCCAAAGCTCTAGCTCAAGCAACTGCTCAGGTCGGGGCTTAGGCCCAATAGGTCGCTCTAAAGTATAGAGTAACTTCTCGGATACCAGAATAATTCTGAGATTCATATCCCAGTCCTGAAAGTTTGTGCCATTAAAGACGTTGTCGCCCATGAAAATTTCCCTAATACTCAACTTTCCTGTCATCTTAACCGCAATAGTCCAACTATTCGATTAACGATGTATGGGTACAGTCTAACTGTTACAAGAAAAATAATAATATATTAGTCCAACTAATAAAATAATTGATGAAATAATTTTTGAAAGCGCGTAAAGCTAAGTATTTGAACGAAATTGCAAATTCAATACTAGCCTCCCACTATTTTTCGGCGAGCCTCTAACCCTCTATTGAGTACTCGGGAAACCTAGTTTCCTAGTGGGCTAGGATCCCGTTAAATAACATACAACCTTGACTTTGGCCAGCAAGCTGTATGATATTTAACTAGGTAGATCTCTAAGATCAATTGGATCTCATCCAATTCCTATATCCGGTAGGTGGACCTCCAAGTCCGAAACATATATACAATATATATGCCAATAAATCCAATATATTTTCCTAACCTTTTTCCTCTGAATGAACTAAGCCTTGGCTTTGGCACAACAAGCTTAATGATTCCAGTTAAGCGGAACCAATTGACTTTAGAAAGCTTCGTAATCGATGTCGATGGACAAGAAGTGATCTTGACTTTGGCCAACAAATCACAACTTGGACAAGACACACGATATGCAACAAAGCCTTCATGATTCAAACACATCCGCGACAGACAAAGGTCTTGACTTTGGCCAACAAACCAGTGTCAATCTCTGATCTTGAGTAAGAATCACTCAATGGAAGGAAAACGCTTAATATTTTATTGAGGTTTTTTCGCGTAAATTGGCAACCAATTTATTATCTTTGTTAGGTCTCATCATACACCCTTAAGCATGCATTCTAAAAGCATAATAAGGCGCGAAAATAAATTAATAACGATATGCGGATGTATATCTCACAGATTGGTCCTAGAACAAATCACTCTATTTCCTCTCCCCGGCTAGCACTATTCTTACTTCTACCCAATTACATAATACAATTAAAGAAACCTTATTAACATTGAGGGGAATTAGGTGAGAAGAGAATTACAAAGAATCAAGAGAGATAAGCTGGACACGCAGGTCCAATTTAATAAATTCTAAATTTACAACAATTTCCAAAATTACCCTTCCCTTCTAATATCCATCTGATATACGTTATTCATTCAACACATCCATGTATTCACACAAAGCATGTTATTCAATCAATCTAATCCAATTAATTAATCTTGAATTAAGTGATCATCCAATGTTCAAACAACGATTTGATTTTGCGCGAGTCCAACTCGTTTAAGAATAAGTACTCAAAGTACGAATTCTTGCATTATATCGAACTATAATTTAAATATATTTTAATTCGTATTCAATATTAATTCTATATTTAATTCCAAATTAAATAACTACACTTTTTAATGCGCTTTAACGACTTAGATTCCAAATCTAATCTTAATGGGTCTCAAAGCCCAATTAACATCCAATGTTGTTTAATTAAAGTCCAATGGGCTTTCAATTGATTTCATAAGGCATGGACTTTGGTCAATATGGGTCAAACCCAAATACCAAAGCCCAATTAAGGAATCACCCTTATTTGCCAAGAAACCAATTTAGGCTCATTAGGCCCAATTAAACATTTAAAGCCCATTTGTTATATTTGGACTTAATTGAATGATTTAGGCCCAATTTGGATCCAATCCAATTTTCCTAAACCAACTTGGCCCAACCAAGCCCATTAGGCCCAAATACAACAATTATAAGCCCAATTCTAAATCAAGCCCAATTTATTAAATTCTAAATTTCCAAAATTCATAATTTAATAAATCAAAGTGTTTAGCCATGATTAATCTTCTAAATTAACATTTCCAAAATACTAATCTAATCCATTAATCATGCTTTTCATCATCAACACATGTCCAACATTATGAAACAAAAAATCAACTCATTTCATGCTCCATAGCTCACTGCATTCATAGGGGTTTTTAATTCGATTTCGTCTTCAATCCGATTGAATTACAAATCAACATTTCCCAAGTCTTTAAGCTCATCCAATGACCAAAAGAACAAAAAATACCATGACTTAGGGTTTCATCATGCATTCGGCCAAGCCATTAATTTAGGGAAAAAATAATCCAATTCATTTTTCATGAAATTGATCATGCATAACACTATGTTATCATCATTCAAGCATACTCAATCAATCAATTTTATCAAATCATGCTCAAATCATTTTTACCCAAATTTTAGCATAAGAACCCTAACATTTTTCATGCTCAAATTAGGCTCCATGATACCATTGTTGGTTTCTAAAGTAATCCCAAGATCATCCAAGCAATGAAAACAATGTGAATACAATAAAGAAGTATGGCGGAATCATACCTACAATGAACGGATTATGGAAGTGTTGATAACAAAAATTTCTCATTGTTGAAGCTCTCCAAGATTCGGCCAAGGTCCCAATTTGTTGATGATTAAGAAGCTCCAAGCTTTTGAATGGATTCCAAGCTCTTAGATTGGTATCCCTATCACCTTGTGATGATTCCTCTAGAGTGCTAGCTCTTGGTAATTTTTGCAACAAAACACCTTTCTTCTTCTTTGAACTTTCGGCCAAGTGAAAAGAAAATGGACAGAGTAAAATTCTTGCAATGGGCGTGAGTGTGGTGAGAAAGTGAGGAGTGTTTGACTTGTTCTCTTTTATGTATTTGATTTCAAAAATCAAATTAAAGATTTACCAAATATTTGGTAATAAGTCAATCATGTCACTTTAACTTGGAGTGTAAAACAAGTTAAAGTCATTCTCACCAAAACCCATCACTCAAAGTGACAAGTGATGTGACTAGTGATGTGACATGTGGGCCCCACTTGATTCGAAATCCAAGTGGGCCCGCAAACACTCCCGGGCTCGGGTTCGCCAATTCCGAATTAACGAATTTTCCGTTGCGACGTAATTAAATCAGATTTAATTAAATAATTATGCCAAGAAAAATTACTATTCATATCGCGAGCGAATTAATTATAAATTAATTCGTTTGCCCGAATTAAAATCTAATTTTAATTCCGTGTCGAAATCTAATTTCGTTTAATATATCGAATATATTATTTTATCGATTAATTCCAAATTAATCTTTCTCTCTCTTTAAATAGTATTTTATCCTAGATAAAATCTCTCCGTAATTAATCCAAGATTAATTATGTTTGAATCATACGTAATCGGTGAATCTTCAGGAAGCGACCCAAGAAATCCCTGGATATGTTGGCAGTAAATCCGGTTATCAGACTATCCGAACACGTACATACCTCGTACTACATTTTTACCGATTTACGAGACATGGTTGGCTTCTAGCAAAGCACATTGCCTACCCAATTCTCTAGAAATATTCTTAATGGAATATATAATCTTTATCAGGCGTAGTATACATAGTATTGCGTATAGCGATCCAGTATCGGATGTCACATGCAAGGCCTGGGGCTGGAATAATGTCTGCCCCGTACGAAGCATATATCGGATTACAAGCAACTAGTCTCTTTAAATCGGATAATCATGACCTTGTCATATTATCCCGATGGTTGCAACCATTTAGAGTACCAGTTCTGTATCCCTGCGTGATCATCATCTCCATATGACTGAAGTGATACTTCCTTCTTGACATCACACCCAATACACTACGATTCTCAATAAACCCAGAAGAGGCGTACACAGAACCTGTTAAAGTCCTGGACGACCAAAACCAAAGCGTATTGATTGTCGCAAGTACTAGCGATGTAAGTCTCAGGTTAAGACCAAATACATCTATCCTGATGCGGATTCCCATAGACACATAGTCATACTACCAATGGGATTCCGCGGGGTCTATCCAGGCGAAGCTGTTTCCGTACCATCGGTAAACACAACCTCCTATCACACTTGAATAAGTATCCAATGCTTAAATATATGATAACTATGTCATTACGCTTCCATAACACGCACAAGTGCGATACTAGTCTATTCCGCATTATCGATGTCCAGTCTCGATAATACTACGACTAGGGATATTTAATGATTAAACCTATATGGATTGATACTGTCTCATATCTTATAATCCGGAACTAATCATAAGGACTTTTATCATTTATATATTTAAGAAATCAAATTATAAAATGATAAAATGCAATTTCCATTGCTACATAATTAATTTGTATAAAAACCACAATGTCTTTTACAAATAGTGACGCTATGGGTCATAATTGTCTAATAATTATGGGGATCATGCCATTATCTAGAAACAATGAATTGGGCCTTCGGTGATCACGGTCATGGGGATGGACTTGGAGGTATCCAAAATAAATAAATATGCCGTAACAAGGCGTATCCTTCCTAGATGAAAGCCAATGTGGATATCGGACTCATGCTTCTAGCATATTTATATCATGATTTGATTTTCTGAGTCCATCAAGGTTTTCATACAAGTTGGCCCATTATCATTTCAAAGCATTCAATGATATTATTGCGAGGTGCAAACGTGTCCCAGTTGAAAAAGGCCCAACAGGTTTACACTTTTGCGATAACGTGGCTAAACAACTTCAAATGATATGGGGCCCAAACACAAAGTGGCCCATCGACATTTTGGAAGCTTTTGTCCCAATCGTCATAAGACATAAACTCGTCCCAATTTAAATGGCCCAACAAGTTCGTATCTTATGACAAGAAGTCCAACTGGATCTAAATGATGATGGTCCCAAACACACGTATAAAGGGTGGCTTCTATAGGTCATGCAACTATGGTTCATGTGTAGGCTTACAAGGGTCTGGATAAAGGCTCCCGCCGGCGAAGGGTTGCCCACAACTAGGTCTCCCCACTCAAGGGTTCGAGCGACCAAGTGAGCGCACCTTTTTTATACCCTAAGGTACGTGCCAACGAGTGATGATACCATATAAAGATCCACCGCTTCGAGCAAAAATGACTTCACGATGCATGAATAACTGTCAAATGGATTCCTCTATTGAAAATTCCCCAAATGGAGGGTGGAGCAAACTCTCTTAAATAACCTTACCTCTGAGGCTTTTATCGTCTTGGTGACATGAATAAACAATAGATCCTCCAAATTAGTCCATCACTTTAAATATGCTTTAAGGTAAGCTTTGAGTAAATGATTATCTAGATGTCTTCACAATTTTTCCTTTTGGCTATAAAAAGGTAGTGAGTGAAGGAAGACACCAAATCATTATCTAACTCTAATAATACCTTTGGTTAAATCAACTTTAGTTTGGAAAGTTTTATTAACCCCTTGGTCCCAACCCACTTATAGACAAGGTTAACTAAAGCAAAAATCACAAACATTAAAAGACATTATTTTAAAGCCGATTCTCTATCCCCAGTGGAGTCGTCAGACTGTGGACACGGTGACGCTGCCCGGGCTCACGGCCCGGTCGGGAGTACGGAGTAGCCCGCGAGGGACTAAACCAGAGAAATAAAATAGAGTCGCCACCCAGTGTGAACTGGGATATGATTTAAGGTCGCACTCACCCCTCACGAGGGAACACCTCAAACCGTTGGGTTCGGAATGGTCCCTTACTTATGCCAATTGTAATGAAAAGATTTATGCAATAGTATAACCAGGTCTTATGCAACACATGCAAGATAATATAATCAACACACATGATTGCACAACAATAAAAGTAAATAAATAAAAAAGATGACAAATGCATAATTCCTTAGACATATTAAACAAAGAAATGCAAAAGATGTAAATAAATGATAATAGTAAAGCGGTGATAATAAAACGGGTAATTAGGTACATAATGATGAAAGATATGTGACCGCGGCCGACATCTATATGGGACCGCGTATGCCCAATTGAACATATCTCACGTGCAATCAAACGTATTTCGTCCGGCGCGGCAAAACATCGTGGTAAAGGTAGCCTTTAGGTGTTTCCCTCGAATAGAGGACCTTTAACCCACATGATTAGCCCATACGCACTAGATTATCAATGCATGAATAAACAAATAAATAATATGGGACCCCGTATGCCTGATTGAACGTATCTCATGTTCAATCAAATGTACTTCGTCCGGCGCAGCAAAACATCGTGGTAAAGGTAGCCTTTAGGCATTTCCCTCGAATAAAGGACCTTTGACCCGCACGATTAGCCCATGCGCACTAGAAGGTAATGCATGAATAAACAAGGTAATGATATGCAAAAGGTAAATAAAATAATGATGAAAGAGATGTGACCGCGGCCGACATCTATATAGGACTTCGTATGCCCGATTGAACGTATTTCACATTCAACTAAGCATACTTTGTCTGGTGCGGTAAAACATCTTGGTAAAGGTAGCCTTTAGGCATTTCCCTTGAATAGAGGACCTTTAATACATCATGATTAGCCCATGCACACTAGATTAACGATGCATAAATAAATAAAGTATATGAAAAGTAAATAACGAAATAAAAAAACACAAACAATGAATGAACACAAAATTAAATAACAAAATGAAACATGTGCTTGAAAGTTTCTCAAGCGGTACGTAGAGTTGTATCCCAAGTACAGACCGCACTACTGTCCATTCTGATTCGACTACGGAATTTACGTCTGGTTTTCCATCTGATATACCGAAAAGGATGACACGTAATTATTAACCCAATAATAATAAAAGACATGAACCATCAAGACGCATGCAAGGAAATAATAATAGACAACCGAAAAGATGGATGAAAATTAGCAAAGGGTGCCCTCAGGTCTTACCTTTTAAGTTACTTCTAGGAGGTGCGTTACACTATCTTCGGAATGGTTAATGCTCCGTCACTTTCCCGGTTCACTGTTTCAACATTTTCGTTCGCTGTTTTGGACTGTTTTATTCGCTATTTTACTGCGGTTCGAGGGCTGATTTTTGGACTACAATTTTAGGATGATTCTTGGACTGTTTTACGGACTGTTTCGGTGGTCGGATGGGCTATTGCTGGACTTTTTTACTGTGATTTTAGGGGCTGTTCGGGGACTATTTTTGGGTGATTTGTTCACTATTTTGGTGTCGATATGGGACTATTTTTGGGTTATTTAATGGGGCTGTTGTTTGTGGTTTTCGGGGCTGTTTTATTTGTTATTTTCTTTGGTCAAGGTGTAGGGGTTGGTTTTGTGTGCATGGCTTATGTGTGTTTGTGGAGTTTGTGTATGTGTCAACAAGTGTCGTGGGTGTAGCTAGGTTTATGTGTGTTAGTTCCTTAAGTGTGTTTTTCGGTGGAGTCGGTGTGTGTGTGTGAATTGAAGGATGTGAGGCATGTGTTTGCCGAGTGTGTGGCCTGCTCAATTTGATGGGCTGTTAGGCGTGGAGAGAAGGTAGAGTGAGGGACGTGTGTAGCTACCGAGAAGAGTAAGCTGTCCAGATTTGTGTTTGTCAGCTGGGCTAATTTAGGGTTCAAAGTGTGAAGGTAAGGGTTTGTTTTGATTGCCGAGAAGAAGGAAAGGTTGTTAGTTTTCTTTGTTATGGCTGATAGAGTGATATCATGTGTGTGTGTTTGTTGGCCGAGGGATAGGAAAGAGAGCCGTCCGAGGAAGAGAGTGGCTTAGGGTTTCATTCTCTTTTTGTTTGTTTTGGTGTGAGTTTGGTAAATAAGAGAGAGCCCCTAGGGTTTAGTTTAGGTTATCTTTTATAATGGTGCATCTAGGGTTTCCTTGTGTGTGTATGGCTCAAAAAGGGAAACAAATCAAATAAATATGGGGTGTATTTAATTAGATTATTTAGGGAAATAAATTTGTGTAATTTTGGTGGGGAATATCTTTAATTTGGTAAGTGATTTATTTAGATTAGGAAGGGGATTTATTTTGATTTATAATCTTTGCTAATTAGGAAGGTGATTTGGGAGGGATTTGGCATGCGTTTTACATGTGATTTAATTATCTTCGATTGGGCTTGGGTATGTGGGCCTAAAAGAGTTGCATGGATTGCATGGGTTTTGGATGGGTGTGTATGAGTATGCGGGCTTTTTTGGGTTGCGGGGGTTTTGGGCCGAGGCTAATTTTTAGAACAGAGATAAACTAAGCGAACCCAAGGCTAACCAGTGAGTTTAAATCTGACGATGTATTAATTTTTTTTTGAATTTTCCCTTCAGACGTCCATTCTTGCGACTTCCGCAACTTATCGGGTAGTGCCTCCATACGAGCCTCACCATTGGGCTTTATGCAAAAATGCAGTTTCTATAGGTACATCTATCGAGCACTATGTGTCGCAGATGATTGCTGACATCGAACAGCTAGATCAGCTGGGCATAACCTTCGAGGCTGAGACTTCCATATATTTGATCTTACAGTCTCTGTTTGAGTGTTGGCGCGGGTTCGTCATGAACTATAATATGATGAACCAATAAAAGACTCTTGGAGAGTTAATGGCGGTGCTGAAAGAAGCAGAGATGGCAAAGGCTTGGCCGAAGGCTTCTGAGGGTGTGAAGAAAAGGAAGAAGAAAGGCAAGGCTAAATAATCACAGTCTTCTGGGAAGACTAAGGACATATCCCAAGACGTCTGCCTATATTGTGGCAAATGGGGTCACTAGAAGCGTGACTGCCATGAGTACAAGGCGGAGTTGAAGGAAGTGAAGACGGACAAGGCTCCGTCTTCAGGTATATTTTTATAAATATGTCCACTACTGGTTTTAAAAATTGGATTTTTGATTCTGGATATGGTACTCACATATGTAATGGTGTGCAGGATCTGCTGATTAGCAGGATACTGGCTTTAGATGAGATCGACCTACGAGTCGAAAATGGGACGAGAGTCGCTGTTTTGGCCGTTGGGACCTATATTTTGTATCTGCCCTTGGGGCATGTAATTACATTAGGTGACAGTTATTTCGTACCCAATTTGACTAGGAACATCATCTATGTATTTTGTTTAACCCGTTGCGGGTATACCTTTGTATTCCAGAACACTGGGTGTTTTGTATATAAGGATAACATTTTGATATGTACAACAGATGTTAATAATAGTCTTTATATTTTGAATGTAAGTGAATCTCAAACGTATAATATGACAAACAAAAGGCTCAAACTGAATAAATCCGATGAAACTTATATGTGGCATTGTTGTTTGTGACATATTAACAAAACTCATATATCCACACTTTCGAATAGTGGATACTTGGACGGATTTGATCCTAGTTCATATGACGTCTACGAATCTTGTTTATTAGGCAAAGTGCTTAAAACGCCTTTTAACGGTAAAGATGTACGTGTCACCGAGCTGTTAGCCCTCGTTCATGGTGACGTACGTGGGCCCATGTCTAGCCAGGCTAGAGGTGGATATGAATACTTCGTAACCTTAAATGATGTTGCATCGCGTTATGGTTATGTGTATCTTATGATGCACAAGTCGGAAACTTTTGAGAAATTCAAAGAGTTTCGACACGAAGTAGAAAAACAGACTGGCAAAAGTATTAAAAACATCACGGTCAGACCGTGGTGGAAAATACTTGAGCAATGAGTTTCTCGATTACTTGAAAGAGTATGGTATTTTTTCACAGTTGACTCCTCCTGAAACACCGCATTGAACGGTGTGTCCGAACGGAGAAATCAAACTTTGTTGGACATGGTAAGGTCAATGATGAGTCGCACTGAGCTACCAATTTCCTTCTGGGGATACACATTGAACAATGCAATACTTATTTTGAAAAAGGTTCCGTCAAAGACTGTTGGACAGACTCCATATGAAATATGGACAGGAAAGAAACTAGGTTTCTCATTCCTGAAGATTTGGGGATGCCTGGAATATAGTAAACGTTTGGATGGTACCAAATTAGAACCCAAATCGGATAAGTGCCTATTTATAATTGGTTATCCTAGGGAAACCAATTTCCAGAACCCACAAGAGAACAAAAATATTTGTTGCTCTCCATGCGGGTTTCTTTAGGGGAATTCATAAATGCAGTGGTAAGTGGGAGGAAAGTAGAACTCTATGAAATCGGAGTGATACTATTCTTGGCACCAATTCCCTCACGGAACATGAACAGTTCATCAGGGATGAGACTGTACCATAATCATCTAATACACAAGAACCGCGTAGGTCGGAGAGAGTCAGAAAATTATCTTAGAGGTACGGGTTTCCGATCTCACCTCATGTAGACAGTAATCTTATTGAGGATAATAAACTGGCTACGTATGAGGTAGCGATACAAGGTATCTACTCTATTTTATCGCAATGTGCCATTAAGTTCAAAATGGATTCCATGTATACAACCAAGTTTGGACACTGGTTGATGTACCAGAAGGCATTGTGCCTATTGGTAGCAAATGAGTCTTCATGGTGAAAACATACATGGATGGCAACAAACAAATGTATAAAGCTAGGCTTGTAGCGAAAGGGTATCGTCATCAACATGGTGTTGATTACTACGAAACCTTTTACCCGTTGCCATTATTAAATCCATTTGGATAATTCTTGCTATAGCTGCATATTTCTATTATGAAATATGGCAGATGGACGTCAAAACTGCTTTCCTCAACGGAAACCTTTTGGAGGATGTTTATATACAACAGCCTAACGGTTTTGTCATGCCAAAACATGCAAACAAGGTTTGCAAGTTAAATCGATCCACTTATGGATTGAAACAAACATTGTGTTCTTGGAACCAACGTTTTTTATGGGATCATAATGGTATATGGTTTCATTTAAAATGATGATGATTCTTGTGTATATAAGAAGGTTAGTGGGAGCGCACTGATATTGATTGTCCTATACGTTGATGATGTATTGCTTCTTAGCAATGACATTCCCATACTAAAATCGGTGAAAGCTTGGCTTTCATTAAAATTCTCCATGAAATTCTTGGGAGAGGCAACCTTTATTCTAGGAATAAGGATCTACTGGGATAGATCTAAAAGTTGTTGGCACTCTCCGAGAACTCGTACATTGACAAATATGTACGCGACCTGGTGTCTCATATGCTTTGAGCATGTGGAGTCACAATCAGGCCGATCCAGGTGATGGTCACTGGATTGATGTTAAGAACATCCTTAAGTATCTTAGAGGAACTAAGGATGCTTTCTTAATTTATGGAGATTGAGAACTTGAGGTGACTGGGATCACCAATGCAAGTTTCCAAACCGATAAAGACGACTATAAGTCGCAATAAGGGTACATATTTTATTTGAACAACGGAACAGTGAGCTGGAAATCTTCCAAGTAAGATATTGTTGCTGATTCAACAACAAAAGCGAAATACATTGATGCGGCTAAGGCAGCAAAAGAAGCATTTTAATCTATTATGTTCCTAATTGGATTATGAGTAGTTCTATTAGTGGCTGAGCTGGGCTACAGCACAGGCTAAGGAATTATGGTCTCATCAATGATCCAAGTATGTACATCAATGGTTCCATCTGATTCGTGAGATCGTACATCGTGGCGATGTAAAGATCGAAAAGATCATTTCAGATAATAACTTTGCATATCCGCTGATGAAAGCGATATCTCAGTATAAGTATGAGTGACTCGTACATAGTTCAGGTGTTAGCCACTTGAGTGATTGGCTATAGGCCAAGTGGGAGATTGTTAGACAATTATGACCCATAACATCACTATTTATAAAGAACATGGTGCTCTTGTACAAATTAACTATGTGACAAATGAAATTGTTCTTTTATCATTTTGTAATTGGATTACTTTGATATATAAATGATAAAAGTCCAAATGATTATAACCGGATTAATAAGATATGAGACAGTATTAATCCACGAAAGGTTTAATCATTAAATATCCCTAGTCATAGAATTATCGAGACTAGACATCGATAATGCGGAATAGACTAGTATTATTTGTGCGTGTTATGGAAGCTTAACGGCATAATTCTCATATATTTAAGTATTGGATACTTATGCAAGTGTGATAGGAGGTTCTGTTAGCCGTTGGACCGGGAACAGCTTCGCTCTCGATAGACCCCTCGGAATCCCATTGGTAGTATGACTATGTGTCTATGGGAATCCGAATCAGGGTAGGTGTATGTGGTCTTAACCTGAGACTTGCATCGCTAATAATTGCGACAATCAGTAAACTTTGGTTTTGGTCGTCCGGAGCTTTAACAGATTCTGTGTACGCCTCTTTTGGGTATACTGAGAATCGTAGTGTATTGGGTGTGATGTCAAGATGGAAGTATCACTTCAGTCATATGGAGATGATTATCACGCAGGATACAACACTAGTACTCTTAAATGCTGCAGCTATCGGGATATTATGACAAGGTCATGATTATCCGATTACTGAGACTAGTTGTTGATGATCCGATATATGCTTCGTACGGGGCAGACACAATTCCAGCCCTAGGCCTAGCATGTGACATTCGATACTGGATCGTATTACGCAGTACATTATATACTACGCCTGCTACATATTATATATTCCTCGTTGAATATTTCTTGAGTATTGGGTAGGCACAGTGCTTTGCTAAAAGCCAACCATATCTTGTAAATCGGTAAGAACGTGGTACAGGGTACGCGCGTATTCAGATAGTCCGATGACCGTATTTACTGCCAACATATACAGGGATCTCTTGGGTCGCTTCCCAAAGATTCACCGATGACATTTGACTCCAACAAATTAATATGGGATTAATTATGAGAGAGAAAATTAATCTATGATTAATTACGGCAAGAATTAATCTGGGATTAATCATGAGGGAAAATTAATCTGGGATTAATTGCATCAAGAATTTATCTGGGATTAAATTTGTCTAGAAGAGAGAACGCGATTAATTTTGAATTAATCGGCAAAATAAATTTAATAGTTAAATTGGATTTTACTATTTAATTTATTTAATTGGGCAAAAATAATATATCGGATATATTAATTGAAATTGGATTTCAATATGGAATTAAAATTGGATTTTTAATTCAAGCGAACGAATTAATTTGGAATTAATTCGTAAGCGACTTTCGTTATAATTTTGCTAGGCATTATTATTTAATTAAATTGGATTTAATTATTTAGCAAAGGAAAATTCGTTTAATCGGATTAAACGAAACTGGGCCCAAAGTCGTGTTGTGTATGCCAACTAAATTTGGAATTTAAATGGGTGAGACCGATGACTTACATCAACTTATCATTATTTGTGATGTAAGTAGTTGAAAAAAAATGAGGCATTAACTTCACACAACTACACACTTAAACCAACTTTAGAAGTCAACATAAGTATTATGTTTTTGGAAAACAAAAATCACTATTCCTCTCTCTTCCTCCTCCAAAACCGTGAGCTCTCCTCTCTCCATTGGAAATTTTGTTGCATAATTTCAAGTAAGCTAGCACTTCAAGAGTTAAAAGAAGGTGATAGGTAAACTCACGCAAGTGTTGGAAACACTTAACAAAGCTTGGACCTTTCATACAACAAAGAAAACGTCTTGAACTTCATCTGATCATTGTAAGTTTTTCCGCAACTTATACTTGTTAATTCACACACAAATCAATCTTTAGAGATCCTTGGCATGTCTAGGACACTAAAAATTATTAGATAAA
Source organism: Zanthoxylum bungeanum (assembly GCA_019454045.1). Classification (NCBI taxonomy): domain Eukaryota; kingdom Viridiplantae; phylum Streptophyta; class Magnoliopsida; order Sapindales; family Rutaceae; genus Zanthoxylum; species Zanthoxylum bungeanum. The sequence continues at coordinate 90,060 of SKCR01030879.1, forward strand.
CAAATGCCTAATGGGTTTTTCTTAATGCTAGTGAAGAACCTCGAGAGATGAACCAATTCATGTTAATCCTTACCGCAAAAGAAACTATTCTATCTAAAAAATAATATCCTAAACTTTTCTACTCTAGAACATATTCTAGAAATCTATGACAATAAATGAAGTCAGAAAACATATATCAAATATGCATGCAGTGGGTTAGAAGTTAAAATCTATCTGCACGACATAATAAGGAAAACAATAGCATACATTTTTCATAACATTACACACTGCCTAAATTATAATTTATTTTTAACCCAGTAGTATCTCCCATAGTTTACGTAATACCGTAATCCCCAACAGAAAATGAGAATTCAATAATTAAATCGAATTCCATAATGAGATGTGGACCCCATGAATATATTTCGACTCACAGCTTTGGTACGTTCTCGCCTACGTATATTCACAAGTAGATAATTAATTGTTAATCACACTCGCTGTGACTCTTGATTTTGGTCCTGACCGTTTCTCGTTGTGACATCTTTGGCACGTTCACTAGAGGCATATCAAGGCTACATTTGTCAATGAAAACTCAAACTACTGATGAGTCCTAACAGCTTTGGCACGTTCAGGATTTCCACTTTCACTTGAATTTGTCTCTTATCATATAAGTTCATCGGCGTAAATGAACTACCATAAACCATAATTGCACAGCTTTGGCACAATACAACTACAGTGTCAGGAAATCATTAGCATCTGTATTGACAAGGCGGATCAAGAAACAAGTATTCATAATACTAGTTACTATAAAACCTTATTTAACGAGGATATTCCTAAAGTAGGTTTTACTCTACATCAAATGTATATATTTAATCTAGATCAATTCTCAACAATTTAATTTTACCCGGGAAACCATAACTTACTTCACCATTAAATCTCTGTTACGTTTCTTGTTAGCGCGAAATCGAAAAATCAACAAACATCTACATTACAAGCATTTGCAAACATAAAAATTGGATTATATATCATATATCAAGCATGAGTTATATGATCGATGTAGGATTATACTTGCTCTGATACAATTTTGTTGGGGTCATTTGCGGCGGAAGCGTGGTTCGGGAAAAATCATAATTTTAAAATTTTTAAAGTTATCGAATAAATTATTCGATATCATATATCTATAGTTTATTTATATTTCAACTAAATATATTATTCTTTATCATATAACGAGATAATTAATTATGAAAACACAACAAAACGTTTACAAAAATGATTTTTCGGAAAATGGCATAAAACACATTTCTGACTGAACGGACCAACCGAAACCACACGGGACTACCCTGGTTAGCCCCAATAATATTTTTTAGTCCATGGGCAGCCAAAACAGTGAATTGACTGTTTGGATAGTCTTTACCCGGTTAGCCCAAATTTCACCTGGTCACACTGTTTTTCACCGTTTTCGCTTATTTTCACTCTGAAACAATTTACGAAAATTATTTGAACTCCCAATACACATCCAAAATACATATTTTCTTCAAAAAAATTTCATAATTTCCAGGTCTAAAAATTGTGTGCAAAATTATCATTTTCATGCTTTAAATTCAATTTCCTCAAGACTATTCAATTTAATCTTACACCAAATCAAAGTCACCACCAATGAAGAACTCTAAAATAATTATAGGCAGAACAAGAGTGGTCATTATACTCTACAGTGGCAACCTAGTTTTCTAACAATAAATTGAACACAAATTACACTAATTTAGTTCTAAATATATCTACACATACTCAAAGTCAGTAAATCCATTATCCACATCAAAAAACCCTAAATTTAGAGACTAAAAGAAATCCTAGAATATTTCTAGAAAACCAAGAACACGAAAACTAATTTCTAACTAAAGGAAATAAAGTTTACCTCACAAATCTTCAAAAATCCTTAAGCTTTTTATTGGTTTAAACACTTTATTTCTTGTCTCTCTCAATAAGATTTTGAAGCTCTCAATAATGGTGGAGATTTTTGGCCACACCATTTCAAGGAGAAAGAGAAAATATTTTTTTCTTTTTATATTTGGTAGTGGTGTTAGTTAAGGGAGAAATGGATAAAATGTACTTTTTAACTTGTAAAGCTTATCTAATAAGTCAAAACTTAATAAATGGGTTTAAGGGTAAAATGGTCAATTTTCAAGTAAAAGTAACTTTTCCATTAGTCATGATACTGTGACACTTGTCCCTAATTTAATTTTAATTTAATCAAATTAAATATATCAAATATTAGGACAAGCATTAGTTATATACAATTTATATAATTAGTTAACAAATTTTATCCGATAAAATATTAGAAAGAGAAACAAATTTAATAGTCTTAGAAAGAGAAAATATGTATTAGTTAATAAATGTCCACCAAATAATTTATATTACATTATATCAAATTTAATGTCTAAATATATTATATGGACACTTGTCATATTCGTCACAAATATAAAATGACTAAAATTCCATTTTCATGTGTATTTTTTTTCGTTTATTGATTAAACGATTTGAATCAACATGTTTAATTCGATAAAATATTAGGAATAATCACTATTATTTATAATGTGTTGCCCAAGTGCTCAACGAGTACACTTCATATTGTGGGACTCTCTATGTTCAAATTTATCTGTCACGGAATCTAATTCCATGTCCAAATTTCACCCACTAGTAGATTATGACGACTATGGATAATCTTGATGAACTATACAAGTCGAGATCATCGCATACGTATAATCCAGTTGTCACAAGCTATCCATATTATACTCGGGATATAGATAAGAAATTCAAATCCATAAGGTATAATATAGGCGACTTATAAATTTACGATCTATAAATAAAACTCAGAACTCACTTATGTAGTGTACCATAACCGTGGATTTACTAGATCGCAAACACATGCATGATAGTTATGCCTTGTACATAAGACTAACAGATTCTATCTCGATACACACCATATATCATGAGCTTCAGTCCACACCCAATGAACAGGCAGAGGTATGACCTAAATAGGTAGTTGACGTGACTATCATCAAAGCATGGAGGATAACCCATATATCCAATGTGGTATCTCAAGTCTAAGGACCATTTTCCTACACAACGCGAGAAGATTTCTATTGACGTTGGTGTACCACTGTTATGAAATCTTCGGTGAGTCGTTTAATGTTTATTGAATAAACACCTACATGTCTATACGAGTCTCCAAAGACTCGTGGTTCACTAGGATAAACCATCGAACCAAGTCTCGATATACGACATGTACTGGTTTCAGCGGATTTTACTAACCGACCGGTATTAGTAAATCTTGACCATTAACTTTATTTGAGAATATACAACTTATAGTGATGCTTCCCAATGTCAATTACAACCTAGGTTGTAATTGCGCACTATATTGTAAATCTTCGGGTCTTTGTCTAATATATACATGTGACTAAACTAGATTTAGTTTTAATTTAATCAAATTAGATAGAATTTATATATAAATAACAAGAGGTGCTACCATAAATTTATAATATTATGGAAAATGAATTGTTCGTATTTATGAACCGGACATAAATACGATCCGGATTGGCACTTCGAGCACCAACCCTAATAAAACGATGTTTAATAGAAGTTAAGAATTCCAATGTATTCTCAGTTTTCCTGAGATGTCTTAATGATGTTTTCTATTGTCATTCTCATGAACATAAGACTGAGCCGGTTTGACCTTTCCCAAGCTTTTATGAGATTGACTTCATCTGAAGTACCTTCAGTTGTAATCTCACCAGGCTTTTATGTTATAAGTGCAAGATCAAGATCCAAAACTCCTAAAGTGAATTGAACTTGTTCACACCACTCTGAGAAATTTGAACCATTGAGAATCGGAATACTTGAAGCATGTGAATGTAAAACTGTGGGAAAATTTACCGAAACAAAAATACTCACATTAATGTCTAACTTTAATGTAGAATAAATAATTCTAAATGATCGACTATTTTTGTTACTATAGTTCACCTTTGGGCAAGAACAATAGCACACACTTTGTCCATTTTATAGGTGTGAACAAAACTCATCTAATAGGTCTGATATCATTTTACAAATTCAGAATAATTATGTCACCTTTGGGTGTACTATATCCTTAATTGAAAATTATACCATCCTATTGTTGGCGTATTTACGGTTTTACCGGGTATCGCAGTGGAACGTGAAAATAAATAGAACTATTTATTTTAATATTGAATCCCAAATCAAATTTAGAAATGTCCAAAATATCCTTTAATCGAAAATACTAAAAAATATGCAAACTTTTGTAATTTTCTTATTTTAGTCCAAAAGTATCAATTACACATTTAAGTGTTTCCAAAACACTACCAAAAATTATTAATATACTTCTAATATACACAATTTGATCCATAAAATGAAAAATCTCAATTTCAGTATCAGGCATAAACCCTAAAAATTCAATTAAACAAATTAATCAAATTATACCAAAATTGACTTTCAATTTAACTTTAAACTAATCTTTACAACATTCTAAATGTCCCATCACATCCAAAAATACTCAAGAACAATTATAGGATTGCATAGAGTGGCATAGACAATCTAAAATGACAATTTATAATTTCTTGAGAAAATTAAACTCTAATAATTCTTATTATGCTTAAAGATTCATCACACATGCATATATTATTCCTAACAAGCAAAAGCGATATCCAAGAGCAGAGAAAATCACATATATATCTCATGTATTCTAATAAAGCAAGGGAAACAATTTCCTAGCTAAAAGATTAAGAAATTTACCTTAAATTTCCAAAATCTTTAAGCTAAAACTTGGATTTTTGATCTCACCAATTTTTCCTTTTTTTAGGGTTTACTATTTGGTATTCTTGTTTCCTAATTGAAGAAGAAAATGAACAACCCCTTTTAAATACAATAGGTGGACGAAATTAAGCCAAATATGAGAGTGAAAATAAATTTTTTAATTTTTAAAATAATTTCAAAGAAAAATATCTAATCCCACTAATTTTAAAAAAATTACCACATGTCACCATTTAAATATATAATACATGTCATATTCATAAAATATACTTATATATATATATATAAATATATTCAATCAATTAATCAATTAGTTCATTTAATTAAATATATATAATGTATTTCTACATTTACACTAAATGATAAAATACATCATTGGATTACATGTGTTCCAAAATCATTTTATAATTAATTAATGTGTATCTAGTCAAATTATGTATCTAATATATATACACATTAATTTAGGAAATTACTGAATGTCCCCGCATGTGTAATTTTCATTTAACCATTAAACGATTTTAGAATAATCAATATTATTCATTATAAGTCGCCCTAGTGCTCTACGAGTATTTTCGATTATGTGAGACTCTCTAAGTTCTGGTATATCCGTCACAGAATCCAATCCCGTGTCCATAATTCACCCACTCATAAATTATGACGACCACATATTCTCGCTGAACCATACAAGTTGAGATCTTCAGAAACGTATAATCCTTCCATCATAGGTATCCGGATAAATAACAAAGATATAAATATAATCGTCAAATCTCATAAGATATAATCTCGTCGACGTAAAGATCTTCGATTTCTCAATAACACTCAGAACTCATTTCTGAATGTACCGTGGTCATGGATTTGACAAATCACAATCTTATGAAGTGGAAACTTAAATCCTTCACTCATGACTGATAAATCCTCTCTGGATAATCATCGAATATCATGAGCATCAGTCCACACCCAATATACAGGCGAATGTCTAACTTTAAAAGGTCGAAGACGTGACTGTCATCAAAGTATGGAGAATAACTCATATATCCACCGTGGTATCTCAAGTCAAAATACCATTATGCTACTCAAATCGAGAAGATTCCTATTTAGGCAACCATATAATCTATCAGGAATCTTCCGTGATTCGTTCAGTGCTCATCCGCTATGAACACCTACATGTCTATATGAGTCTCCCTAGACTCGTGGCTCATTGAGATAAACCACCAGAATCCAATATTCTGATATACAACACGTACTGGTCTCCCGGGTTTACTTACGGACCAAGAATGTAAACCTTGACCAGGAATAATTTAAGAATGATACTATTATAATATTTCACAATGTCAATGTAACATACCTAATCCGGATATACTACCGGTAGGGAATAGACCGTTCTATTCCCCTGATCCTCTGACTACCTGACAAAGATAAACTCATTTCATGTATAAACTTATGCATGGGACCGTTGCCAAACTTAACATCATAAATGCATAATGCTTTTCAACTAAATACTTAAATTCACTACACATCTCAACTTTAGTAATAAACATTTATAACTATTTACATGTGTATACTTTACTAAACAAATTATATGTTACATGACATCTTTTGACACTGACTGAACTGAACTCTGACTCGACTTGTGGACCAAACCCTCTAGTGACTGCCAACAGTATCCATCCTCTCGAGCTTGTCCTGTGGGAATACCTGCAAAATAGAAAAAATGGGAGTGGGGGGTTAGACCGTTTGACCAATCCAAGTGAGTGGATGATTTAAAACGAAAACTAAAATATTATTATGAAAATGCTTGATTCTAAAACCAAAGTCCTCCCAGGAAACAACCTTATATGAAAACTCTTTTCTTGTTTGAAAACTCTCAAGTCTTTTTCTGAAAATCTTGTCTGAAATCTCTTTTGTAAAAATTATCTTTTCTGAAAGTCTCTTATAAAACTGTTGTTTCTGAAAATTTTTCTTTCTAGAAAACTTCTCTCTGGAACTATCTCTGAAATCTGTATCTGAAAACTATTTCTGAAAATAATCTCTCTCTCTGAAAACCTGACGCATGGGGCCTTACGTATCGTCGTCCCCCCATACGCCTAACTAAAGCCAGGGGTGCAAATCCATGATATTAGGGCGTTACGTATCGTCGTCCCCCAAAGTATTCCACTATTTGTCCCTGAAACTAGTGGTCTTGGGGCATTACATATCGCCGTCCCCCAAGAAACTGAACTAGAACTGGGGGTGCGAATCTATGCTACCCTCCAAGCTCTGAATCTAGGATCTAGGGGCATCTGTCATCCCTAGTCTTGAACTAGGATCTGGGGGTTTTACGTATCGTCGTCCCCTCAGTCCTCTACATGTGCACATGTCATCCGTCAATTCCATAAGTTACATATTGAGGTGGGTTTTCCCCATGCCTCCAAAAATCACAAAACTCAAGCTATTTAAATCAAATCTTTCTTAAACATGTTTTTTCTTAAAAAAAAACTGAAAGTAAATCTGGCTAACGCCCTATATGCTAAAAAGTAAGTCTTTACAATATGAATGAAAAATCAACTTAGAAATAGAGTGTCAACTCACTGATTTGGAATCTGGCTGGTTCACTTGCTGAAGAAAAATATGGTTCATGTGATGATCTATAATTGATAACTTTGATTAGAAAGTGGGCTGGGGAATAAATTCCGAATTAAACCAAATTTATCCACTCAAGCACTTTTATTATTATCTCAATGCATATCGTATTTATATCATGATGTAAGATGTATATATGAACTGATACAAGGCCCTTAGGGTGGCATCTAACACGCTATGGAGAAGCTGAAATGATTTAAGATTGATTTGGGGAAATTTTTGGTCACGCATTGCGACGCCTAAAGGGCGGCGTCGCGACGCGTGCACACACACGATGAATCCAGTGATCAACTATGCATTTGTATCGCGATGCAAGGCCTTGTGCGTTGCCAGACGTACGAATCCAGAAACATTCCTGGGAAAATTCCCAGTACGTGTCGCGACACTGCGAGTTCTACATTGCGATGCAAAGATAATTTCAGGGCCCAACTTTAACCTTTCATGCCTAGTATGCTCAATATTCATCCCACACTTCCATACAACAATTTCTACTCATCAATTCTTTAAAATTTATTATAAATACTTTCTAAACCAACATTCCTTAACCTAATTTATCTCTTTGATCTCATCATCCCAATTAGCTCAACACTTATGGTTTCAAGTATTTGGTCCTTATTTAAAACAATCGATTACCATGCTCATTAACCTATTAAATACATTCCCTAATGTGCTATTAACATGCATACATCATCATATTAACAAAATTTATCTATCCAAGATTTAGGTCAAAATGACCTTGCCTTAAACCACTTGATACCCATCACCCTTCAATTCTTCAATACTTGCTTTTTCTCCTCCTTTACTTTTGTGAGGTGATTACTATTGCTTCTTTTTTGGAGACATGCTCTCTCTTTCTTTCTTCTTCTCTTCCTTCTTCTCTTTCTTTTTCTCATTCTCCTTCCACGTTTTCTGTTGGACAATTATGACCCAAAGCATCACTATTTTTACATAACATGTTGTTGTTGTACAAATTAACTATGTGACAAAGGAAATTGCTCTTTTATCATTTGTAATTGGATTACCTGGATATATAAATGATAAAAGTCCATATGATTAGTACCGGATTAATAAGATATGAGACAATATTAATCCACAAAGGTTTAATCATTAAATATCCCCAGTCGTAGTATTATCGAGACTGGACATCGATAATGCGGAATAGGCTAGTATTACACTTGTGCGTGTTATGGAAGCGTAACGGCATAGTTCTCATATATTTGGATATTGGATACTCATGCAAGTGTAATAGGAGATTGTGTTTACCGATGGTATAGAAACAGCTTCGCTCTGGATAGACCCCTCGGAATCCCATTGGTAGTATGACTATGTGTCTATGGGAATCCGAATCAGGGTAGGTGTATTTGGTCTTAACCTGAGACTTGCATCGCTAATACTTACGACAATCAGTATACTTTGGTTTTGGTCGTCCAGGGCTTTAACAGGTTCCTTGTACGCCTCTTCTGGGTATACTGAGAATCATAGTGTATTGGATGTGATGACAAGATGGAAGTATCACTTCAGTCATATGGAGATGATGTTCACGCTGGATACGGAACTGGTACTCTTGTATGTTGCAGCTATCGGATAATATGACAAGGTTATGATTATCCAATTAAAGAGACTAGTTACTAGAGATCTGATATATGCTTCGTACGGGGCAGACACAATTTCAGCCTCAGACCTAGCATGTGACATTCTGATACTGGATCGTACTACGCAATACTACGTATACTACGCCTGACAAAGATTACATATTCCTTTAAAGAATATTTCTAGAGAATTGGGTAGGCACGATGCTTTGCTAAAAGCCAACCATGTCTTGTAAATCGATGAGAACGTAGTACCAGGTATGCACGTATTCGGATAGTCCGATGACCGTATTTACTACCAACATATCCAGGGATCTCTTGGGTCGCTTCCCGAAGATTCACCGTTGAGATTTAACTCGAACAGAAAATTAATCTAGGATTAATTATGAGAGAGAAAACTAATCTGTGATTAATTACGGCGATAAATTAATCTGGGATTAATTAAAAGAGAAAGAATTAATCTGGGATTAATTACGTCGAGAATTTATCTGGGATTAAATTCGTCGAAAAGAGAGAACGCGGTTAATTTGGAATTAATCGGTAAAGTAAATTTAATAGTGAAATTAGATTTTTCTATTTAATTTATTCAATTGGGCTAAAATAATATATTAGATATATTGATTGAAATTAGCTTTCAAAGCGGAATTAAAATTAGATTTTAATTCAAGCAAACTAATTATTTTAGAACTAATTCGTAAGCGACTTCCGTAATAATTTTGCGAGGCATTATTATTTAATTGAATTGGATTTAATTACGTCACGACGGAAAATTCGTTTAATCAGATTAAACAAACCAGAGCCCGAAGTGTGTTGAGCAAGTCGCTTGAATTTTGAATTTAAGAGGTGGGGCCCACCAACTTACATCACTAGTCACTTTTTGGTGATGAAAGTTGTTGAGAGCCTTTAATGAATCTTACACAACACACTTTGCTTTTTCTTTTTTTAAACGATATACACACTTTGTGGGTTGACTTGGTCATAAGTTTTTTAAAAACAAAAACACAAAACTTCATCTCTCTCTCATTCTCTCTACCATGGCCGAAACTTTACTCCTTGGAGGAGAAAATTTTTCTTTCAATTTGTTCCTAGCTAGCACTTACAAGGAGTGAATCAAGGTGATGGGGAAACTCACCCGAGAGTTTGGAACTCGATTTCAAGCTCCGAAGCTTCCAACACATCCAACAAAGAAAGGAATTTTTTGAAATCTCCTCAACCAATCAATGTGAGTATTCCGTAACTCTCTTGATAATTCACACACGAATCACTCTTAGACGATCTTGGCATGTTCTAGGAACACTTACAATGGTATCAGAGCGATCTAAGTTTGATTTGGAATTCTAGGTTTCATGACTTTAATTTGGGATTTTTGTGTTTCGAACTTGATTTTCCTAAATTGGTTGTTTGGTTATGGTTGGATGATGATGAATTGGATTTGTGCATCAAGAGAAAATTTGATTGGATAAAAAATCCCCAATTCTTGAGCCATGGCCGAATGTAACCCTTGAAAATGCTCATGGTGTTTTTTGAATTTTGACAAATTGGATATGTTAAAAGCATGAAATGAATATTGATTGTTGTTTTAATTTTATTGAAATCAAAAATTGGATGTTATTTCATGTAATTGCCGTGTATGAAGCATGTTGGAATGGATTGATTTTACTTCAATTTGTGTTGGACATGAATTAAAAATGTAGAGCATGATTAATTGAATTAATTAGTGTTTTGGAAGCATTAGATTAATTAATTAATTATGGTAATTACACTTGAATTGAATTAATTTGTAATTTGGAATAATGAGTTAATTTAATTTATTGTATTTGGGCTTAATGGGCTTGGTTGGGCGAAATTTGGTTTAGGATAATTGGTTGGATCCAATTGGGCCTAAAACCATTTCTATAAAGTCCAAATATGATCATTGGGCCTTTAAAATTTTAATTGGGCATAATGGGCCTAAATTGATTTATGGCATAGGGTGATTCCTAATTGGGCCTTGGCATCTTGGGTTTGACCCATAAATGCCAAAGCCCATGCTTAAAGAATTAATTAAAAGCCCATTGGACTTTAATTGAATAGTATTGGATACTAATTGGGCCATTGAGACCCAATTGGATTGGATTTGGAATCCAAGTCTAAAAGGCACTATTGAAAGTGTAATTATTTAATTTGGAATTAAAAATGAATTAGTATTGGATACAATTTAAATTGGATTTAAAATTGTAGTTCGATATAATTCAAGAATACGTACTTTGAGTATTTATTCTTAAACGAGTTGGACTCGCGCAAATCAAATCGTTGTTTGAACATTGGATGGTCACTAATCAAAGATTAATTAATTGGATTAGATTGATTGATAACATGCTTTGTGTGAATACTTGGATGTATGTATGAATAATGTATATCAGATGGATATTAGATGGGTGAGGGCAATTTTGGAAATTATTATAATAAATTTAGAATTTATTAAATTGGACCTGCGTGTCCAGCCTATTACATCTTTTCTCATTGTATTTCTCTTCTCACCAATTCCCCTCAATGTTAATGAGGTTTCTTTAGAAGCATTATATAATTGGGTAGAAGTATGAATAATGCTAGGGGGACAGAGGAAATGGAGAGATTTGTTCTAGGAACAATTTGTTGTATATCCATCCGCATATCATTATTAATTTTATTCGCGCCTTATTATACTTTTAGAATGCATGCTTAAGGGTGTATGATGAGACCTAATTAAAGATAATAAATTGGTTTCCAAATCATGACAAAAACCCTCATTTCATATTAAGTGTTTTTCCTTCCATTGAGTGATTCTCTCTCAAGATCCAAGATTGGCATTGGTTTGTTGGCCAAAGTCAAGACCTTTGTCCATCACGGATGTGTTTGAATCATGAAGGCTTTGTTCCATATCGTACGCCTTGGGCAAGTTGTGATTTGTTGGCCAAAGTCAAGGTCACTTCTTGTTCATCGGCCTCGATTACAAAGCTTTCCCACTGTCAATGGGTCACGCTTAACTAGAATCATTAAGCTTGTTGAGCCAAAGCCAATGCTTAGTTGATTTAGAGGAAAAATGTTAGGTAATATATTGGATATATTGGCATATATTGGATATATTTTTCGGACTTGGAGGTCCACCTACTGGATCTAGGAATTGGATGGGATCCAAGGTTGTGTGTTATTTAATGGGATCCTAGCCTAGTAGGAAACTAGGTTTCCCGAGTACTTCACAGAGGGTTAGAGGCTCGCCGAAAAATAGTGGGAGGGAAGTATTAAATTTACAATTTCGTTTAAATACTTGCCAACACGCGCTCATTTCATTTTTTCGTCATTAAAAATTTATATATATTAGTTGGACTAATATTCAATTGTTGTTTTAATTAAACAGTTGGACTGTATTCAAACTACTTCATTTACATTTTATTATATAAATTGGATTATAGTAATCAATATATTTGAATTTAACTAATCAAATAGTAGTTGATTATATAGTTAGACTATAGAAATCATTATATTCGATTGTACCCGAAATCGTTGATTGGATAGTTGGACTATTGGAATCAAGATAACTAAAAGATTAGCGTTTAAAACATAATCCTGGGTGAAAATGTCTTTAAGCGGCTTCAATTTTCAAATTGGGAATAGAACCTCAGGATAGTCTTCGGAGCCGAGAAGTTACTTTATTTGATAGAGTGACATCTCGGGCCTGAGCCCGGAGTTGAGAAAATAGTGGAGCATGAGCTTTGGAAGACTCAAGGTGATGATAAATTTAGTGCTCAATCCGTTATGTTTGCCGCTATGACTCCTTAATTTCTTCGTCAGAACTAAGGATTAGATCCTTATAGTATGATATTGAAATTGAAAGATCTTCATAGATCTATCCTTAGATCTTAGAAGTACTAATTGCAATAAAAAACTCTTGGAGAGTTAATGGCTATGCTCAATGAGACAGAGCCAGAGTTTGCAAAAGGGCAAGAAGCGCAAGACGCATCTTATTTCGATATCCCAGAAGTCCAAGGCTTGGCCGAAGGGTTCTGGGGATGTGAAAAAGGGCAAAGACAAAATCATCACAGTCTTCTGGGAAGACAAAGGACATATCCCAAAATGTCTACCTAAATTATGGCTAACGGGGTCACTAAAAGCGTGACTGCCGTATGGACAAGGCAGACATGAAGGAAGTGAAGGCGGGGTAAGGCTCCGGCTTCAGATATGTTTGTTATGAAATATGTCCACTACTAGTTTTAAAATTGGATTTTAGATACTGGATGTGGTACATAAACATATGTACTGATGTGCGAGATCTGCCAATTAGCAGGATACTGGCTTCAGATGAGATCGACCTGCGAGTCGGAAACAAGACATGAGTCGCTATTTTGGCCGTAGAAACCTAAGTTTTGGAACTGTCCTTTTGGCATGTACTTAAATTAGGAGACTGTTATAATGTATCTAGTTTGTCTAGAAACATTATCTCTATATCTAGTTTAACACGTTGCGGGTACACCTTTATGTTCCATAACACAATGTGTTTTGTTTATAAAGATGATATCGAGATATCTACATTAGATGTAAATAACAGTATTTATATTTAGAATATAAATGAATCTCAAACATATAATATGACAAACAAAAGCTCAAACTGAATAAATCTATTGAGACTTAAAGGTGGCATTGTTTTCTGAGACACATTAACATGATTCGTATATCCACACTTTCGAATAGTGGATACTTGGACGGATTTGATTCTAATCAAATGATGTCTACGAATCTAGTTTATTAGGCAAAGTGCCTAAAACACCTTTTACTTGGTAAAAATGCAAGTGCCACTGATCTGTTAGCCCTCGTTCATAGTGACGTAAGTGGGCCCATGCCTAGCTAGGCTAGAGGTGGATATGAATACTTCGTAACCTTTACGGATGTGGCATCGCGTTACGGTTATGTGTATCTTATGAAACACAAGTCAGAAACTTTTGAGTAATTCAAAGAGTTTCGACACGAAGTATAGAAAAAAATACGGGCAAAAGTATTAAGACATTACGGTTGGACCGTAATGGAAAATACTTGAGCAATAAGTTTCTCGATTACTTGAAAGAGTATAGTATTCTTTCACAGTAGACTCCTCCCGGAACACCTCAATTTGCCGGTGTGTCCGAACAGAAAAATCGAACTTTGTTGGACATGGTAAGGTTGATGATGAGTCGCTCTGAGCTACCAATTTCCTTCTGAGGATACACACTAAACAGTTCAATACTTATTTTGAATAAGGTTCCATGAAAATCTGTTAGACATACTTCATATTAGATATAAACAGGAAAAAAATCGAGTTTCTCATTCCTGAAGATTTGGGAATGTTGGGCATATGTTTGGATGATACCAAACTAGAACCCAAATCGGATAAGTGCCTATTTGTAGGTTATCCTAAGGAAACCAAAATATAGTACTTATACAACTCACAAGAGAACAATGTTACTGTTGCTCTCCATGCGGTTTTCCTAAGAGGAATTCCTATATGCAGTGGTATATGGGAGGAAAGTAAAACTCGATAAAAATCGGAGTAATACTGTTCCAGGCACCGAGTCCTCACGGAACACCAACAGTTCATCATGGATGAAACTGTACCAATAATCTTTGAATACACAAGAACCGCGTAGGTCGGAGAGAGTCAGAAAATAACCTGGGAGGTATGGATCTCTGATCTCATCTCATGTAGATGTCAATATTATTGAGGAAGATGGACCGACTACGTATAAGGAAGTGATACAAGGTATCGAATTTTTTTATGGCAAAGGGCCATGAAGTCCGAAATGGATTCCATGTATACCAACCAAGTTTGGATACTGGTTGATGTACCGAAAGGCATTGTGCCTATTGGTACTAAATAGGTCTTCTAGGAAGACAGGCGTGGATGGCAACAAATAAATATACACAGCTAGGCTTGTACAGAAAGGTATCGTCAACGACATAGTGTCGACTACGATGAAACATTTTCACATGTTGCCATGATTTAATTCATTCAGATAATGCCTGCAATAATTGTATATTTCGTTTATGAAATATGACAGCTGGACGTCAAAATCGCTTTCCTTATCATGAACCTTTTGGAGGATGTTTACAACACCCTGACGATTTTGTCGTTCCGAAACATGCAAACAAGGTTTGCAAGTTAAATCGATCCATTTATGGATTGAAGCAAGCATTGCGTTCTTGGAACCAACGTTTTGATGAGATCATAATGGTATATGTTTCATTCAAAACGAAGATAATTCTTGTGTATATAAGAAGGTTAGTGGGAGCATACTGACAATGAATGTCCTATAAGTTGATGATGTATTGCTTATTAGCAATAACATTCCCATGATAAAATCGGAGAAAGCTTGGCTTTCATTAAAATTCTCCATGGAATACCTGGGAGAAGCCGACTTTATTCTAGGAATAAAGATCTACTGGGATAGATCTAGAAAGCTGCTGACAACCCTCCCAGAGTTCGTACGTTTTTGAAATGTATGTGACCTGATGTCTCATATGCATTGAGCATATGTAGACGCTATAAGGCCAATCCAGGTGATGGTCACTGGATTGATGTAAAGAACATCTTGAGTATCTTAGATGAACTAATGATGCTTTCTTAACTTATGGAGAAGGATAACTTGAGGTAACTAGGTTCACCGTTGCAAGTTTCCAAACCGATAAAAATGACTGTAAGTCACAATAAGGGTACTATATAGTTTGCATAACGGAACAGTGAGTTGGAAATCTTCCAAGCAAGATACTGTTGCCGAATAAATAACAAAAGCGGAACATTTTTGCAGCTGAGGCAGCAATAGAAGCATTTTGGATCTATATAATCCTAATTGGATTAGGAGTAGTTCTGTTAGCAGCTGAGCTAGGCTACAGCACAGGCTAAGGAACCACGGTCTCATCAATGATCCAAGTATGTACTTCGACTAATTCATCTGATTCGTTCGATCATACATCGTGGCGATGTGATGATCGAATAAATTGCATCGAATGATAACCTTGAAAATCCACTGACGAAAGCTGTTTCTCAGCAGAAGTTTGAGCGACCCGTACATAGTTCAGGTGTAGGACACTTGAGTGATTGGCTATAGGCCAAGTGGGAGATTGTTGGACAATTATGACCCATAGCATCACTATTTGTACAGAACATGTTGTTGTTGTACAAATTAACTATGTGACAAAGGAAATTGCACTTTTATCATTTGTAATTGGATTACCCGGATATATAAATGATAAAAGTCCATATGATTAGTACCAGATTAATAAGATATGAGACAATATTAATCCACAAAGGCTTAATCATTAAATATCCCTAGTCGTAGTATTATCGAGACTGGACATCGATAATGCGGAATAGGCTAGTATTACACTTGTGTGTGTTATGGAAGCGTAACAGTATAATTCTCATATATTTGGATATTGGATACTCATGCAAGTGTAATAGGAGGTTGTGTTTACCGATGGTATGGAAACAGCTTCGCTCTGGATAGACCCCCCAGAATCTCATTGGTAGTATGACTATGTGTCTATGGGAATCCGAATCAGGGTAGGTGTATTTGGTCTTAACCTGAGACTTGCATCGCTAATACTTACGACAATCAGTATACTTTGGTTTTGGTCATCCGGGGCTTTAACATGTTCTGTGTACGCCTCTTCTAGGTATACTGAGAATCATAGTGTATTGGATGTGATGTCAAGATGGAAGTATCACTTCAGTCATATGGAGATGATGTTCACGCAGGATATGGAACCGGTACTCTTGTATGTTACAGCTATCGGATAATATGACAAGGTCATGATTATCCAATTAAAGAGACTAGTTACCAGAGATCCTATATATGCTTCGTACGGGGCAGACACAATTCCAGCCCAGGCCTAGCATGTGACATTCTGATACTGGATCGTAATACGCAATACTACGTATACTACTCCTGACAAAGATTACATATTCATTTAAAGAATATTTCTAGAGAATTCGGTAGGCACGGTGCTTTGCTAGAAGCCAATCATGTCTTGTAAATCGTTGAGAAAGTGGTACCGGATATGCACGTATTTGGATAGTCCGATGACCGTATTTACTGCCAACATATCCAGGGATCTCTTGGGTCGCTTCCCGAAGATTCACCGTTGAGATTTGACTCGAACATAAAATTAATCTAGGAATAATTATGATAGAGAAAATTAATCTGGGATTAATTACGGCGATAAATTAATCTGGGATTAATTAAAAGAGAAAGAATTAATCTGGGATTAATTGCGTCGATAATTTATCTGGGATTAAATTCATCGAAAAGATAAAACGCGGTTAATTTGGAATTAATCGGTAAAGTAAATTTAATAGTGAAATTAGATTTTTCTATTTAATTTATTTAATTGGGCTAAAATAATATATTAGATATATTAATTGAAATTAGATTTCAAAGCGGAATTAAAATTAGATTTTAATACAAGCAAACGAATTATTTTAGAACTAATTCGTAAGTGACTTCCGTAATAATTTTGCGAGGCATTATTATTTAATTGAATTGGATTTAATTACGTCGCGATGGAAAATTCGTTTAATCGGATTAAACGAACCATAGCCCGAAGTGTGTTGAGCAAGTCACTTGAATTTTGAATTAAAGAGGTGGGGCCCACCAACTTACATCACTAGTCACTTTTTGGTGATGGAAATTGTTGAGAGCCTTTAATGAATCTTACAAAACACACTTTGCTTTTTCTTTTTTCAAAAGATATACACACTTTTGTGGGTTGACTTGGTCAAAAGTTTTTTAAAAACAAAAACACAAAACTTCATCTCTCTCCCATTCTCTCTACCATGGCCAAAACTTTACTCCTTGGAGGAGAAAATTTTTCTTTCAATTTGTTCCTAGCTAGCTCTTACAAGGAGTGAATCAAGGTGATAGGGAAACTCACCCTAGAGTTTGGAACTTGATTTCAAGCTCCGAAGCTTCCAACACATCCAACAAAGAAAGGAATTTTTTGAAATCTCCTCAACCAATCAATGTGAGTATTCCGCAACTCTCTTGATAATTCACACATGAATCACTCTTAGACGATCTTGGATTGTTCTAGGAACACTTACATTTTCTACTTCTCTTTTTAATTTTAGGGATATATGAATAGTATCCCCCTGATAAACTAGGGCTATTTAAAATTAGAAAGATTTCGAAATTTGTAGAAACTTTGAGAATTTACTAGAATGAACCTCGGGATACTATTCATCTGAATTTTTTATCTGTATTTTGCAACCTATTTCTTGTTCGAATTTGGAAAACTATTCAACACGGAATTTATAGGTCTCGATCTCAGCTTTCCGACGATATAAAATTTATAAAAATCGATGTTCATAAGAGAAATATATGGCTCAAAATCACAGGCTGTCTGAAGTGGAACATCGTACAGTTTCGTATCGGAATTTTGAGGAATTCACCGATTGTCCCCAAAGTTATTTCATAAATATATGTGTGTTCAAACATAATTTATATTATGTAACACTCATTCCATGATGTAACAGTAGTCGGGATTTCCGGTCATTACAAATTCTCCCCCCTTAAATAGGATCCGTCCTCGAATCCTTTCTGGGGTCTAACTCGCGGATTCGTCTTGGTTCGAGAATATCTTGTGTTTCTGATATACTTATCTTCCTTACCTTTCATTATGCTCTTGTGTTCGAGACTTACTATTAAAACTTCTGAGAAACTCTCATCTTACTTGTACGTACTTCTTCAAATTTCGTGGCCTTAATGAACTTCTACTTAGCATTTTACACTTACCGTTTTATTATATCCAACTTTATGGATCCTGGAAATCTTATTTCCAAACTTCTAGTTATATTCAATGTTCTTTATTTCAGTTATTTGCATGATCTATCACTTTGAAAGTTTATAGTATATATTCGTGACTTGTCATCCCACTCATCTTAGTTTCATTCTGATTTGGAACCTTCATACCTCCTTGTCATGACAACAATAACTCCTATATATCCTTAGGAACTTTTGTTACTCTTTTTGTTTAAAGTATCACATAGTACTTTATAATGTAACCAATAACTTTCTATTTCCCTTAACCTGTATACACTTCGGGTTCTTCAGCTATTCACTTAAATGATTTTATAAGATGTACCTTATTTTAACATTTATTATTATATCTTAACTAACTATTTGACTTTCTCAGTTTCCTCCTTACTAAGTCCCCTTTGTTTATAAGCTTCATTCTTCGAGTTCTCACACATACAATTATCTATGGGTTGAGGGCTTCATGACTTATAGCTAACCTCTCCAAGTACTCTTAATGTCAACTGATGGTTCCCATATTTAGGATGTTACATCAGGGTAGTTTTCTCTAGTCATTCTTCTTGATTGGTTGAGGAGTTATAGGGCAAGGTATCTATACTAAGCCTTATTATATAAACTTTTATGCTAAAGCTATGTTCTTTTTTACTATGTTGACACTGGTTATTTTTTTCTGGTTTACTCTTATGCACCTTTGATTTCTTTGCTAGTACAAATATGGTTACTATCTTTCACACGACTTATAAATCTTATCTACACTCGAGGTCCATTTACGTACATTATACCTTGATGGCTAACTCATTGTACTGAATATAACATTGTAGCAAACTCATCTCCTCGATCCCTATGATACTATATATCTACTAAACCACCCATACATGTGACTAAGGCCATCCCAAACCTGTGGTGGTTTAGTTAACTTAAATTATGACTAGTTATTTCTTAATGATTGAATGAGTTAGAACATAATAGAACATGGGTTCCATTCCAACGGTGAGAGATCTCGCAGTGATGCACTTCTGTCTTCACTTATTAAGTATTCTTCTCATATTGTCGTCGCACCTCGACAGTTCTACTTTCAAACCTTATGGTTAGTGTTCTTTTTGTCTCCATCGCTACTCTATTTTATACCTAGAACTTTGATGGTCTATGTCACTGTCTCCTTATTTGAAGGATATATTCTTTGACATATCTGCAGTCATATCTAACGTTGATGCTTTTATATTCCCGTCGTTGCCTAACTACTACTTTTGTTGGGGTTTTATAGCGAATTACCGGGTTAGTGCAGCGTAACGCGGAAAATCAGAATTTTTTTATTTCAAATTTTTTCTTGGATCAATTAAATAAACTTATTTATTTAATTATCCAATTGTCCTAAACCAACTTGGCCCAACCAAGCCTATTAGGCCCAAATACAACAATTTTAGCCCAATTCCAAATTAAGCCTAATTAATTTAAATTCTAATATTCCAAATATCACAATTTATTTAATTAAAGTGTATAGCCATAATTAATTATTCAAATTAACTTTTCCAAAATACCAATTTACATAATTAATCATGCTTTATTATATTCAATACATGTCCAACATTATTGAAACAAAATTAAGTCATTAACATGCTCCACAAGTCAGGGCAATGATGGGATTTTTATATCAATTTTGATTTCAATCCAATTAAATCACAAATCAATATATCCAAGCATTTTAAACACATCCAATGGTCTTAAAAAATCAAAATCACCATGACATTAGGGCTCCTATAGGTTCGGCCATCATAAGGAAATTAGGGAAAAAATTTCTAATCAATTTTTATCCAAATTAATCATGCATAACTCTAAGTTATCATAATCCAAACATAACCAAACACTCAATTTGACAAAATCATGCTCCAAGCAAAATTACCCAAATTCAAGTATATAAACCCTAATCAATTTCATGCTTAAATAGGCTCTGATACAATTGTTGAGTTCTCTAAGAACTAATCCCAAGATCATTTAAGCATAAATCATGCATGAATACGCAAAGAAGTAGCGGAAATTATACTCACTTTGATCGGTTTGTGGATGTAGAGAATAATAAAATTTTTCTCCTTTGTGAAGTGCTCCAAGCTTTATTTGATTGTATGTTTGAGCTCCAAGCTTCCAAGTTTGATTCCAAACTCAATGGGAAAGTTTCCCTAACACCTTAGAATGACTCCTTTGTAGTGCTAGCTTGAAGAAAAAAATTGCAACAATTTTCTTCTTGGAGAAGAAGACTCACGGCAATGGCTATTGGGAGAGAGAGAAGTGTTTTTCAATTTTGTGTTAAGTGTTGACTTGTGTTTGATTTTCCAAAATCAATAATATCAATTACCAAACTTCCAAAGTTGGTATATGTCACTTACACATCAATTTTAATAATGCTTGTATAAGAAACAAGCTAACCAAAAAATCCCACCAACTTCTATCAACCAAAAGTTGATAAAGTTGACTAGATGATGTGACAAGTGGTGGTGTGGACAACAGGACCTGGGCGACGCATGCTGTTCCTAGGCTCGTGGCCTAGTTGGGAGTACGGAGTAGCCAACAGAGGACTAAACCGGAGAATAATGGAGTCGCCACCCGGTGTGAACCGGGAAAATAAGATTTAAGGCCGCACTCACCCCGCGCAAGGGAAGACCTCAAACCATTGGGTTCGGAATGGTCCCTTACTCATGTCACTTGTAATGAAAGGATTTATGTAATAATTTAATTAAGCTTAAGTAACATTTATTTCCAAAAATATCATGCTTCTAGATTCATGTACATACATCAACAAGTTCATCACAACATGCAACATCACATGGCAATCTCATGAACATATTTCAATCCTATGATATGGAAAACTAAGAACAACTTAATCATGCTTGAGTACTATCTCATGAACCTATTAACCAAATAACCTGCTAACAGCCTAATCATGCTTGAATACAATCCCGAGAACACATAGAATGGATAAATGCAGGGATACAAATAATATGGTGGCTATATAACACAAGAAAGATCAACCAAGAGGCAATTATGCATGATATGATAAGACAGACTCAGTTCAGTGTGTTCACGTTCGTAACGCGTTCGAACGGAAATGAAACAGAATGCTCCGTTCCTGTAGCGTTCGTAAACGCGTTCGAACGGAAATGAAACAGAATGCTCACGTTCGAGTAGCGTTCGTAAACGCGTTCGAACGGAAATGAAACAGAATGCTCGCGTTCGTATGGCATTTGTTAACGCGTTCGAACGGAAATGAGACAGAATGCTCGCGTTCGTATGGCGTTCGTGAACGTGTTCGAACGTAAGTGAGACCTGATGCATGATAAGGCAAAAATGCATGCGCGTTCGAGTTGCGTTCGTAAACGCGTTCGAACGGGAACAGACCTGATGCATGAAATGGGACGCAATACATAAACAGCAAGATAAAGGGGCGCGGCGAAGTACTGCCGTAAAGGTGGCCTTTTGAGGGCTCTTGATCTCTCAAAGAGAGACCTTTAGACCAACATACTAAGCCCATGCGCGTCACATCACATCATGCATACAAACATAAAGACAATCATACTATTCTAAGTATGTCCGATTGAACGTGTCTTGCATCCAACCGAACACACATCAACCGGCGCGGCAAAGCATCGTGGTAAAGGGCTTTAACCCCTCCCCATAGGGGATCTCACATCACACTTACTAAACCATGCGCTCGGTTGAATCATGCATACGAAAATAAAGACAATCATATCAAACTAGGTATGCTCGATTGAACGTATCTCGCATTCAACCAAACACACATCGATCGGTGCGGCAAAGCGTCGTGGTGAAGGATTTTAACCCCTCCAATTAGGGAACCTTTCATCGCACTTGCTAAGCCCATGCACTCGATCATATCATACGGGATTTAAATGACAAGAAATAAATAAACCAAAGCAACTCCACACAAGAGAAGGTGCCGTTTACTCAGGTGGTACGTGGAGTTGTGTCCCATGTACAGACTGCACTACCGTCCATTCGGATTCGGCTACGGAATTTACGTCTGGGTTTCCATCCTATATACCACAAGAGACGACACTCTTCCATTTCATTCAAGCCACAACATGCATCCATAAACGACTCTCATGCGAATAGAATTCAATAATAATAATAAAAAAATGAATATAAGCTAATGAAAATGTACCCTCAGGTCTAACCTTTTAAATCACCTCTCGGATGTACGGTACATGATCGTCGGAAGGGTGGATGCTCCGCAACTCTCCCGGTTCACTGGTTCACTGTTCTCGTTCGTTGTCTTTACTGTTTTGAGTCCGTTTTGCTACTGTTTCCTTGTGGTTTCGCTGCCGTCTCCTCTTTTTATCTTTTGCTTCTTTTTTTCTTGGGTGTGTTCTTCCTGTAATTTTTATGTGTGTTGTGTATGAGCTAGGGACTAGGGTTGAGAAGGTTGGTGAAGGGTTCTTTTTATAGGCAAAGGGTTGGGCTTGACAAGGAAAGGGATTTGGCTAATTGAAGAGGGATTTGATTTGGTTTGGTTAAGGGAAGTCAAAGATTGAGGGGGGACAAATCTTGGCTAGATAGGGAAGGTTGAATATTTGATTGGCTTGGATTAGGAATAACATTTTTAAGTTTTGGGAGTAATCTTATTAGATTGGGAATATAATTGGTTGATTGATTTTAATTAGGCATGATTATATTTTGATTTAGTATGTGATTTGTTTAATTTAGGCATGATTTTAGTTTAAGTTGGTAATTGTTTATTTTATGTTTGGTATATGTTTTATTTAATTATTTAATTAATTTAATTATTATCTTATTTAGTTAATGTTTTAATTAATATTTATTTATTTAAATTGGGATGTGTTTTATGGGCTTTGGGGGGCTAATGGGCTGGATGTGAGGCTAGCAGCAAAACCAGAATTACCGACACCGTTCGAACGCATCATCGAACGTAGCACGAACGCCCGCAATCTGTTTGACGTTCGAACGTATACACGAACGTAGCACCAACAAAACAGTGAACCTTGTTTATTCTGAATTTCCCCTTCCGATGTCCGTTTCCCGTGACCTCCGTGACTTAAAAGGTAGTGTCTCCAAAATGAGACTCATCATAGGGACTTATGTGTAAAAATGCAGTGCCTACAGTCGCCCCCACTTTGATGGGACTTGTGTAATGTGCAACAGTGACAATCCTATCAAAGTTATGCAATGCATTTCTACTTACCTGGCTCGCCAGCTGCCACTTGACTTACCATATGTCGAGTTGAGTTGATTTGGTGGTGAGGTGCTGCGACCCCTGTTTCATTCCCGAACCGTGCTCTATTTTTAGAGCGCCATTTTCGGCATCTTTCGTGTATGTGCTCCATTTTGGAGCGCCATTTCCGGCATTTGTTGTGTGTGTTCCATTTTGGAATGGCATTTTCGGCATCTGCTGTGTGTGTGTTCCATTTTGGAACGCCATTTTCGGCCTCTGTTGTGAGTGCTCCATTTTGGAGTGCCATTTCCGGCGTCTATTGTGAGTGCTCCATTTTGGAGTGCCATTTCCGGCGTCTGTTGTGAGTGCTCCATTTTGGAGTGCCATTTCCGGCGTCTGTTGTGAGTGCTCCATTTTGGAGTGCCATTTCCGGCGTCTGTTGTGGTAGCGGTCCATTTCCTGAACTGTGCTGTGTGAGATTGTGGCTCATTTTTGAACCGTTACTTGATGAGATGGTCTTTGCTACTATAAACCTGCGAACACGAAACAAACATTGCATGTATGTGATATATATGCATGTATGCATGTATATGTATTATATTCCGATGGGTTAGGCCTTCCTTGGTCCATTTCCGAACTGTGCTCCATTTCGGAGTGCCACTTCGGCGAGATGTGAAAGTAGTCCATTTTCGAACCATGCTCCGTTTTCGGAGTGCCCTTTTCGGCAAGTGATGAGGTGATGGTCCATTTCGAACCATGCTCCATTTTCGGAGTGCCATTTTCGGCAAGTGATGAGATGATGGTCCCTTTCGAACCATGCTCCACTTTCGGAGTGCCATTTTCGGCGAGATGTGAAAGTAGTCCATTTGAACCATGCTCCATTTTCGGAGTGCCCTTTTCGGCAAGTGATGAGATGATGGTCCATTTCCGAACCGTTACTGATAAGAGATAGTCCATTTCCGAACCATTACTGACATGAGAGTGGGCCCCGCCCCCAGAGTACTATACCCGGTAGAACTAATACTGAACCAATGTGGGCCTCGCCCCCAGAATGCCATACCCGGCAGAAACTGATGCTGATGTGGGCCTTGCCCCCAGAATGCCATACCCGGCAGAAACTGATGCTGATGTGGGTCTTGCCCCCAGACTGATACTTATATGGGACTCGCCCCTAGACTGATACAGTGCTGTCGCTGTTTCTGATTGGCTTGTCTTTGCCGATTTCTCTATTTCTGCCTCAAAACCTGTGAATACAAAACAAAACAAACACAAAAGAATGCAAAGTATGTTACGTGTATGCATGCATGCATAAGTTTCTTATCCCGTTAGGTTAGGTCTTCTGCCAATTCTCTTGGTGACTGCTCGGTTTTCTCTCCCTCAGGCAGAGTACTACTTCATTCTTTCCATATTGATCGGCTCGGTGAACTCATTCCTTTCTAACAGTCTCACTGCCCCCTTTCCCAATTTCTGAATGGCTATCTCATCTTTTTTGTTTTTTTATTCTGAGGATTCCCCGTGTTCATAGTACAAAGGTTGAATGATTTTCTCAAATGTACTCATATTGCAGAAGAGATTCAGCGAAGTGAACGTCTTATTATCATTAAGAAAAGGTTTGAACAAAGAGACAAAATCAATGTCTTTAAAAATACAGGATCATAATTGAATAAGATCCGGGAAACAAACACCTCCATAATTTGCATCTTCGTCTTCACCCGTCTTTTTGCTTTCTTCGAACATCAGATTCTCCAACTGCAGTAGTTCTTTTTCCCATTTACTTCTCCTTTTTGCCACCTCCTCCCCGTCACTGTCCGAGAAGTTTTCCCAGAAATCCCCCATCTGCTTTATTTCATTTTTGTCACTGTTGTCCTGTATCTTCATGCGAGAAGTTTGATGGTTGTGGGTTTGGAAGGCAAGGTTGTCTGGTAGGCCAGTGTTGATCATATGTGTGGGTGGAGGTTTTCTATGTGTGTCGGGTTGTTCTTTTTCAGGGTCGGGTATTTTGTGTGAGTCTATGAAGTCCTGGATTTCGTGCCTAAGGCGGGTGCAATTGTTAGTTTCATGACCCTTTTGCTGATGGAAGTAACAGTAAAGGTTTAGGTTAAGGTAGCATGGCACGGGGTTTGGAAGTGGTTTAGGCTCTAAGGGATATAAGAGTCCTTGCCTTTTCAGTTCTTCAAATACTTCCGACAAAGGTTTACCCAGATCGGAGAATTGTCTATTTCTGATGGGGGTAACCCCAGAGGGAGTGGGCTTGGTCCTTGAAGGTTTCCCAATGATTTTTCCATTCTGGTTGCACAACTTTCTATTATTGGCTACACGGGGTACAGTCAAACTGGCCACAACATTGGTCAAAACTTGCAATTGCTTAACAATCTCAGCTACTTTGATCTCCAATTGATCTAGGCGGGATCCCTCATCGGCGGATTCACTCATGCTTGTTGCAGTTCTTTTAGTGAGTCGTATCTCTTCCCTAACCCAACGGGAAACTATGATGGCTTTTTGGAAAACAAAGGTTAGCATGATGCATGTATGCATGAGGAGCATGAGATGCGTGTAACATATAGACAGACTAAATCAATTAAAATTTTTAAACAAATCGGCCCATTATCATTTTAGAAGCTTTTGGGCTAACTGTCATAGGAGTGAACTCGTCCCAGTTTAAATGGCCCAACAAGTTCACATCTTATGGCAAAGAGCCCAACTAAATCCAAATGATAATGTTCCTAAACACAAACATATAATGAAGATAATGCAAACGTAATAATTTCTACAGTATGGCCCATCAACATTTCAGAAGCTTTGGGCCTAATAGTCATAAGGTACGAACTTGCCCCAGTTTAAATGGCCCAGCAAGCCCGCATTTCTGACAATATTCCAACTGCATCCAAATGAGGATGGTCCACAAGCACATATTCAAGGAAATAATTGTTACTTTAGCCAACCCGGTCTATAGGTGGGTTAGTAAGAGTATAGACAAAGGCTCTCACCGGCGAAGGATGGCCCACAACTAGGTCTCCCCACTCAAGGGTTCGAGCAACCAAGTGAGCGCACCATTTTTTATACACTAAGGTACGTGCCAATGAGCTATGGTGTGTGACGGACTGTCAAATGGATTTCCCGTTGTAGATCCCCCAGAGGGAAGGTGGAGCGAGGCTCACTTAAATACCCAAGCCTCTTAGGCTCTTATCGCTTGTTGTCAGGAATAAACAACGAGTCCTCCAAATTAGTCCATCACAATAGGCTACAAGTAGATGGCTATCTAGGTGCCTTCACAGCTTTTCCTTCTAGAAAGGTAGTGAATGAAGGAAGACACCAAACCATTACCTAGCCTTAAAATGCCTTTGATTAAACCCTCATTTTATCCACTATAGACACGGTCAATTAAAACATAAATCCAAACATTACAAGACAATATTCGGGGCCGATTCTCTATCCCCAGTGGAGTCGCCAGACTGTGGACAACAGGACCTGGGCGACGCATGCTGTTCCTAGGCTCGTGGCCTAGTTGGGAGTACGGAGTAGCCAACAGAGGACTAAACCGGAGAATAATGGAGTCGCCTCCCGGTGTGAACCGGGAAAATAAGATTTAAGGCCGCACTCACCCTCGCAAGGGAAGACCTCAAACCATTGGGTTCGGAATGGTCCCTTACTCATGTCACTTGTAATGAAAGGATTTATGTAATAATTTAATTAAGCTTAAGTAACATTTATTTCCAAAAATATCATGCTTCTAGATTCATGTACATACATCAACAAGTTCATCACAACATGCAACATCACATGGCAATCTCATGAACATATTTCAATCCTATGATATGGAAAACTAAGAACAACCTAATCATGCTTGAGTACTATCTCATGAACCTATTAACCAAATAACCTGCTAACAGCCTAATCATGCTTGAATACAATCCCGAGAACACATAGAATGGATAAATGCAGGGATACAAATAATATGGTTGGCTATATAACACAAGAAAGATCAACCAAGAGGCAATTATGCATGAATATGATAAGACAGACTCAGTTCAGTGTGTTCACGTTCGTAAACGCGTTCGAACGGAAATGAAACAGAATGCTCACGTTCCTGTAGCGTTCGTAAACGCGTTCGAACGGAAATGAAACAGAATGCTCACGTTCGAGTAGCGTTCGTAAACGCGTTCGAACGGAAATGAAACAGAATGCTCGCGTTCGTATGGCGTTTGTTAACGCGTTCGAACGGAAATGAGACAGAATGCTCGCGTTCGTATGGCGTTCGTGAACGCGTTCGAACGTAAGTGAGACCTGATGCATGATAAGGCAAAAATGCATGCGCGTTCGAGTTGCGTTCGTAAACGCGTTCGAACGGGAACAGACCTGATGCATGAAATGGGACGCAATACATAAACAGCAAGATAAAGGGGCGCGGCGAAGTACTGCCGTAAAGGTTGCCTTTTGAGGGCTCTTGATCTCTCAAAGAGAGGACCTTTAGACCAACATACTAAGCCCATGCGCGTCACATCACATCATGCATACAACATAAAGACAATCATACTATTCTAAGTATGTCCGATTGAACGTGTCTTGCATCCAACCGAACACACATCAACCGGCGCGGCAAAGCATCGTGGTAAAGGGCTTTAAACCCCCCCATAGGGGATCTCACATCACACTTACTAAACCCATGCGCTCGGTTGAATCATGCATACGAAAATAAGACAATCATATCAAACTAGGTATGCTCGATTGAACGTATCTCGCATTCAACCAAACACACATCGATCGGTGCGGCAAAGCGTCGTGGTGAAGGATTTTAACCCCTCCAATTAGGGAACCTTTCATCGCACTTGCTAAGCCCATGCACTCGATCATATCATACGGGATTTAAATGACAAGAAATAAATAAACCAAAGCAACTCCACACAAGAGAAGGTGCCGTTTACTCAGGTGGTACGTGGAGTTGTGTCCCATGTACAGACCGCACTACCGTCCATTCGGATTCGGCTACGGAATTTACGTCTGGGTTTCCATCCTATATACCACAAGAGACGACACTCTTCCATTTCATTCAAGCCACAACATGCATCCATAAACGACTCTCATGCGAATAGAATTCAATAATAATAATAAAAAAACGAATATAAGCTAATGAAAATGTACCCTCAGGTCTAACCTTTTAAATCACCTCTCGGATGTACGGTACATGATCGTCGGAACGGTGGATGCTCCGCAACTCTCCCGGTTCACTGGTTCACTGTTCTCGTTCGTTGTCTTTACTGTTTTGAGTCCGTTTTGCTACTGTTTCCTTGTGGTTTCGCTGCCGTCTCCTCTTTATCTTTTGCTTCCTTTTTTTCTTGGGTGTGTTCTTCCTGTAATTTTTATGTGTGTTGTGTATGAGCTAGGGACTAGGGTTGAGAAGGTTGGTGAAGGGTTCTTTTTATAGGCAAAGGGTTGGGCTTGACAAGGAAAGGGATTTGGCTAATTGAAGAGGGATTTGATTTGGTTTGGTTAAGGGAAGTCAAAGATTGAGGGGGGACAAATCTTGGCTAGATAGGGAAGGTTGAATATTTGATTGGCTTGGATTAGGAATAACATATTTTAAGTTTTGGGAGTAATCTTATTAGATTGGGAATATAATTGGTTGATTGATTTTAATTAGGCATGATTATATTTTGATTTAGTATGTGATTTGTTTAATTTAGGCATGATTTTAGTTTAAGTTGGTAATTGTTTATTTTATGTTTGGTATATGTTTTATTTAATTATTTAATTAATTTAATTATTATCTTATTTAGTTAATGTTTTAATTAATATTTATTTATTTAAATTGAGATGTGTTTTATGGGCTTTGGGGGGCTAAATGGGCTGAATGTGAGGCTAGCAGCAAAACCAGAATTACCGACACCGTTCGAACGCATCATCGAACGCAACACGAACGCCCGCAATCTGTTTGACGTTCGAACGTATACACGAACGTAGCACCAACGAAAACAGTGAACCTTGTTTATTCTGAATTTCCCCTTCCGATGTCCGTTTCCCGTGACCTCCGTGACTTAAAAGGTAGTGTCTCCAAAATGAGACTCATCATAGGGACTTATGTGTAAAAATGCAGTGCCTACAGGTGGGCCCCACTTGATTCAAAATCCGAGTGGGCCTGCAAACATATTCTGGGCTCGGGTTCGTTAATTCCGAATTAACGAATTTTCTGTTGCGACGTAATTAAATCAAATTTAATTAAATAATTATGCCTAGTAAAATTACTATTAAAGTCGCTTTTGAATTAATTCTAAATTAATTCGTTCGCCCGAATTAAAATCCAATTTTAATTCCGTTATGAAATCTAATTTCTTTTAATATATCGAATATATTATTTAATCGATTAATTCCTAATTAATCGTTGTCTCTATTAATAGAATTTTATCCCAGATAAATTCTTACCATAATTAATCCTAGATTAATTTTCTCTCTCTAATAATTAATCACGGATTAATTATGTTCGAGTCATACGTCATCGGTGAATCTTCGGGAAGTGACCCATGAGATCTCTGGATATGTTTGTAGTAAATCCGGTTGTCGAACTATCCGAATACGTGCGTACCCGATACCACATTTTTACCGATTTACAAGACATTGTTGGCTTCTAGCAAAACACCGTGCCCACCCAATTCTCCAGAAATATTCTTTAAGGAATATTTAATCTTTGTCAGGAGTAGTATACGTAGTATTGCGTATTGCGATCCAGTATCGGATGTCACATGCTAGGCCTAGGGCTGGAATTGTGTCTGCCCCGTACGAAGCATATATCGGATCATCAACAACTAGTCTCTGTAATCGGATAATCATGACCTTGTCATAATATCCCGATAGCTACAGCATTTAAGAGTACTAGTGTTGTATCATGCGTGATCATCATCTCCATATGACTGAAGTGATACTTCCATCTTGACATCACACCCAATACACTACGATTCTCAGTATACCCAGAAGAGGCGTACACAGAACCTGTTAAAGCTTCGGACGACCAAAACCAAAGTTTACTGATTGTCGCAATTATTAGCGATGCAAGTCTCAGGTTAAGACCACATACACCTACCCTGATTCGGATTCCCATAGACACATAGTCATACTACCAATAGGATTCTGAGGGGTCTATCCAGAGTGAAACTGTTTCCTTACCATCGGTAAACACAACCTCCTATCACACTTGCATAAGTATCCAATACTTAAATATATGAGAACTATTCTATCTTCCGTAACACGCACAAATGCAATACTAGTCTATTCTGCATTATCGATGTCTAGTCTCGATAATACTAAGACTATGGATATTTAATGATTAAACCTTTGTGGATTGATATTGTCTCATATCTTATTATTCCGGAACTAATCATAATGACTTTTATCATTTATATATTCAAATAATCTAATTATAAAATGATAAAATGTAATTTCCATTGTCACATAGTTAATTTGTACAAAAACCACAATGTCTTTTACAAATAGTGACGCTATGGGTCATAATTGTCCAACAGAGACATAGACCACTGAAGTTACAGGTATAGAATGGAGCAGGAAAGAAGACAAAAAGGACAACAAGTAAGATATTTGGAGGTGGAACTGTCAAGGTAAGACAACAATAGAAAAAGATACTAAATAAACAATGACAGAGGTACATAAGTGCTAAGATAGACTTTCGATGGTTAAGTTTAGTAGTACTACAGAACAACAAGCTTTCTTAGCATCGAGATAAGACTGGAGTTCCATCAGATGGGAAACAGAAAGAATGTAGGCATTATAACCCATAAGTTCCCATAAAATATACCTAGCTAAGAAAAAAGGCAAAGTATGACCTGAAACAGATTTATTGAGGTATAACATAGAGACAGCCAAAGAAACTAGGTATACGGATATTGTTGAGACAATGGCAACCTGACAGAATAAGACTATGGGAATAACTAAAAATATGATATTCTTAAGTACAATCAGGCTTGGAGAACAAGCCAGGGTAAATGATAGTTAACCAGATTTATAGTAGCAATGAATCTAAAGATACGAA
This sequence comes from Zanthoxylum bungeanum, assembly GCA_019454045.1. Taxonomy (NCBI): domain Eukaryota; kingdom Viridiplantae; phylum Streptophyta; class Magnoliopsida; order Sapindales; family Rutaceae; genus Zanthoxylum; species Zanthoxylum bungeanum. The sequence continues at coordinate 122,082 of SKCR01030879.1, forward strand.
AGAGTGTGAACATTAACCAGAATCGAGTCACCAGCGTCGATGTTAATAGTAAGCTAGAAGTAAATGAAGAAATTGACCATGAACTATGAGGTCCTAACCCTCACAGATAAGAAGCGATATGAGAACTTAAAGGACAGAGCTGTTAAGCAATTGAGGCTTAGTAAAGAGAGAAATATAGTCAAATAGAAAAATTTGGGGGAAGAATACTAAGATCAAATCGAGCGTGTGAAAACAATGAAGTATCAAGTACGATCAGTTGAAATAATGCCATGGATTACCTTGCATACAATTACCCCAGAGTTAAGACAGAACGTGAGGGAACCTAGCTATAGGAGACACAAGTATCCTTAAAGACGTGGGAGCACTATCTACGAAGAATGCAAATGTATATTCAGTAAGGTCACATAACATCAGTACGATTTGAGTATGAATATACTTCTTAGTGATCAGATAAGAGATTAATGATTCAACTGAAGTAGTTGTGGGTATTTACCGTATTAGAACTTGTGCATCAAATTCAGTCAAGACCTTCCAAGTTAAGTGTGCGGGGGTAGAAGAAATAATAACATGGTGAGTGACTGTTCAAGAAGTCCTAGAAGTATTAACTCATTAAATAAAAAGATTGAGAAGAGGTGAAATGCAGTCATAGGGTTACAGATAGAAAAAGTAATTCACGTGGACACCAGTTCGAAGGGAACCTAAGTTCAGACTATAAGAGATTGAGGACTTCTAGCACATCTCTTGGATGTCGTTAAGTGTAGAATGAGAAATAGATGACCTCATGAATAATAAGTTTCGTGAAAGATTTACACTCTTTGTAGAAAAGATACAGTATACGACCATTTTTTTCACACTAGAAAGAAGGGTTCCAAATGGACTTTCAAAGGATTATGTTTTCAGCTATAAGAATCGAATAGAGTATACTAGGATAAGAGATTCCCAGAAGCCATAATATTGAGTTCTTGAGCAGAATAGCAGAAAGCAAGTAAAGGAAGATAAGAGCAGCAGAGACCAAATATCTCCAAACCAAGACGGACCTGAGAAATTCAACATCAGAAGGGATTCGAGGATGAATCCTATTTAAGGGGGGTTGAATTTGTAACACCCTGGTAATCCCGATGACTATTACGTTATGGGACGCATGATATATGATATAAATCATGTTCGAATGTGTATACACTCATGAAATGACTTTTTGGACATTCGGAAAATTCTTCGCAGTTCCGATATGAAATTCATTCCAAGATTAAATTTGAATAGCCCTTAGTATTTGGGCCCTAACTTTCTCATACGATCACTGATTTTCATGCACTTTATATCGTCAGAAATCTAAGACCGATACCTACAACTTCTATTTTGGACATTTTCTAAATTCGAGTCAGAAATAAGTCAAAAATTGAGATTTTCACGGTTTCTACAGTAATTTCAAGAATGGCCTGGATTGGATGATATGGCACAATCCTAGCCAACCAATTCATTACAAAAATCAGCCAATTTCTCTATAAAAATGACATTATTCACTCTATTCCTCAACCAAAAACGTGAAGAGCAAGGACGAAAATTTTCTCATGCCAATTTCTCCATTTGTCATCATTTTTTAAGTCATTTTTATCCATCTTAGTTTCATTTCAAGAATGGTTAGTTTCCTTTCCTCTTTATTCTTCTCATTTTCAATTTGAGCAAACAAAGTGAAACCCAAATTCACACTTTGTATGCCCTAGAGTTTGAAATGTTGGTTTCTAATTAGGTCCCAAGATCATGAAATCAATCACAAAATTCGCATGAATACACAAATGAGTAAGGCGGAATACATACTCACATTGAACGGTTTGAGATGCGATGAAGAACACTTCATCTTCCTCCATGGTGAAGCTCGGCAGTGAGCTAAATGGACAGGGGGCTGCTCGGTTTTGCTCCTTGAAACTCCTCCAAGATTCGGCCATGGGTGGACTCCATGGAAGCTCCAAGCTTCAAGCTCCAAAAATTGATTCCATGCTCAAGAAATCGTTTCCCTATCACCTATGTATAACTCAAGGTGTGCTAGCACTTAGTCTTCTTCCTTGCTTCTCCTTTTAATTCGGTAACAACCAGAAAAAGAGAGGAAGAAACGGTTCCAAACCGTGAAGAAGAATGAGGGAAAAGAGAGGGAGAAGAGAAAACGTAAAGTGAGGAGAGAGAGAGATAAAAGAAAAAGTGTATATGGTTTTTATATTTCCAAAATATTATTAAACCATTTACCAAATTCTTTTTTTACTTTCCCAAAAAGAAAAAGTCAAAAAAGCAAAAAAGCCATTATTGCTTTTCAACTACCACATCAATCACTCAAATCAAGTGACAACTTGTCATATCACTCAAAGTGACATTTGATTTGACACTTGATGTGACTTGCGATTTGACGCTCGATTTGACTTGCGTGCCGCATTCGAATTCGAAATGCGAATGCGCTCGCAAATAATCCCGGGCTCGGGTTCGCTAATTCCTAATTAACGAATTTTCCGTTGCGACGTAATTAAACGATTACGCCTAGCGAAATCACTATTCACATCGCTAACGAATTAATTCTAAATTAATTCGTTCGCCCTAATTAAAATCTAATTTTAATTCCGCGTCGAAATCCAATTTCGTATAATATATCAAATATATTATTTTAAATATATTGGACGAGTTTAAATAATATTTTATCCCAGATAAAATATCTCTGTAATTAATCCCAGATTAATTTTCTCTCTTCTAATTAATCTCAGATTAATAAAGTGCGAGTCATACATCATCGGTGAATCTTCGGGAAGCGACCCATGAGATCCTCGGATATGTTGGCAGTAAATACGGTCGTCGGACTATCCGAACACGTAAGTACCTCGTACTACGTTTATACCGATTTACAAGACAAAGTTGGCTTCTAGCAAAGCGCCATGCCTACCCAATTCTCCAGAAATATCCTTATAGGAATATTAGATCTATATCAAGCGTAGTATATCGAAGTATTGCGTATTTCTGTCCAGCATCTGATGATCACGTGATAGGCGTGGGGCTGAAATTGTGTCTGCCTCGTACGAAGCACATATCGGATGTCTGGTAACTAGTCTCTATAATCGGATATACATGACCTAGTCATAATATCCCAATAGCTCGAGCATTTAAGAGAACAAATTTCGTATCATATGCGACCATCATCTCCATATGACTGGAGTGATACTTCCGTCTTAACATCACACCCAACACACTACGATTCTCAATATACCCAGCATTGGCGTACACAGAACCGGTTAAAGCCCTGGACGACCTCAACTAAAGTATATTGATTGTCGTAAGCATTAGTGGTGCAAGTCTCAGGTTAAGACCAAATATACATACCCTGATTGCAGACTCCCATAGACACATAGTCATACTATCAATGGGATTACGCGGGGGGTCTATCCAGAGCGAAGCTGTTTCCCGTACCATCGGTAAAACACAACCTCCTATTACACTTGCATGAGTATCCTATACCCAAATATATAAGAACTATGTCGTCGTGCCCTCACAAACGCGCACAAGTGTAATACTAGTCTTTTACGTATTTATCGATGTCCAATCTCGATAATACTCTGACTAGGGATATTTAATGATTTATCCTTCGTGGACTGATAGTGTCTCATATCATTCTCTGTCCAGGAACAAATCATAGGGACCTCTCATCATTTATATATCTAGGTGATCTAATCACAAATGATAAGAGTGCAATCTCCTTTGTCACATAGTTAATTTGTACAACAACATCTTGATCTGTACAAATAGTGACGTTATGGGTCATAATTGTCCAACATGAAATTGTTTAATTAGAATTGAGAGCATGGTTAGTCTGCATTTTTTAAGGTGTTATGAGGGTATTATCATGGAATGAAGTTTTGGGTGTGAGAATGTGATAGGGAATCATATTTTGTTAGCTAATGATGCTAGATAATGGGTTGTATTTGATTGAGGATATGATATGAGTTATGATAAGTTAGGTTGATGTTTGGATGTTGATGTTGGGGTTTGTCTCGGTCAATTGTCATTGGAAGAGTTGTTGTTGGCCCTAAAATCGATCTAGCGTCGCGACGCTCAACATCCAGTGTCATGACACGTACACATTGGGTGAGCGTCGCGATGCTTAGTATTTGACGTCGCGATATGTAACAAGTAGAGGCTCTGCCTCAAGTCTGATCAAGTATGCATCGTGACGTGAAACATAACATATTCTCTACCTGGCTCTAATTGCTTGGGCATCACGACGTGCCAGACCTGGCGTCGCGACGCGATACAGAAAAAGTTTCATATCATTTTTCAGTTTCAATTTGGAATGTTAGGGATCACCCTAAGAGTTTCATACCAGCTCATATACACGTGTTAGGTCATATTACAAGCATCATACGCCATGTTATGGTAATATTTAGTTGAATTGAGAAACCTAACCTACTTCTGAAGCATGTTTCATAGCTATAATCTAATCAAGTTTTTCAATTATAGATCATCATAGGAACCGCAAATCCCCTCGGTGAAGTAAAGTAATGTCAGTCAGATCCAAAAATCTGTGAGTGAATGTTTTCTTTTCAAAGTTGTATTTACTTATATGTTTTTGAATTGAGACTTACCTTTCAACATATAGGGTGTTAGCCAAAATGATTTACAGATATTTTATGATTGAAGATGTTTTAGAAAGTTTTGATTTTGGAAGCTTGATTTCTTTGATTTTCTAGAGGCATGGAGGAAAAACCCACCTTAGTTGTAACTTGGTACATATACTGGAATTAACAAATTCAGAACGTGTGCATACGTAGTTCAGGACTAGGGATGACAGATGCCCCTAGATCTCAGATTCCGGGCTAGGGGTCAGCGAGACATAATGCCCCTAGACCCCAGATTCACAGTGAGGGGGTAGCATAAATCTACACCCCGACTCCAGTTTAGTGGTTTGGGGGACGGCGAGACATAATGCCCTAAGACCATCAGTTTTGACGTGTGGGGGGATGACGAGATGTAACCCCTTCATACGTCCAGATTCACAGAGACATATTTTTCATATACCGGTTTTCAGAACCGTTTTCCAGAAAGTGCATTGTTTTCAGAAAAGAAAAAGTTTTCAGAAAAAAATCCATTTTCTTGGAATGATTTTGATTTAAGTAAAACGATTATTTTGCAAAGCATTTCAGTTTCAGTTTTGAAACTGTCCACTCACTAGATCGTTCAAATAATCTAACCCCTCACTTCCAGTTTCTTTATTTTACAGGTTACTCAGAGAACGAGCTCGGGAGGATGGATACTGATGGCCGTCACTAGGGTGTTGGGTCCAACAGATCAAGTATAGAGTCACAGTTAGACTGAGTCAAGTAAAGTCATATATCATGCATTATGTGCGATATAGATTGTATGTTTGAAATAAGTTAAAGTGTCATGAATAAGAGTTGTAAAAGAAGTTCTACTAAGTATAAAGTTATGAATGTTACGTTGTATTTTATGTTTTTGAGTTAGGCAATGGTCCCTCTGTGTAAGTTTGTGTTTATGATAAGTTTAGTAATATGATCATAGTTAGAGGCTGAGGGGGATATGTTGGCTTTTTCCCTGCCGGTAGCATCTCCGAGAGAGAGATGTTACATACCTATTATTTCAACAGAGTCGATATTTACTTAATTATTTAAAAATATTATTTTCACCAACAATATTTAAGCCCGACCTAATTGCCAAAAGAACCCGGCCTAAGCCCAATGGAATCAATGATAAGAATTATCTACAAATGGTTCCACCAAAAAACCAAAACGTGCACTAATTTTTCTCCTTCATGTATTAGTTTCCTCCAAAAATAAGTGTAGAACGTGAATAACAGTTGCATGAGATAAAGTAGAGGAAGCAATTACATGACCTGAGTAAACAAGTCAAGTCAGGTGCAGATTTGATAAGGTCATGACAAAAGCTATCTTTAAATCAAGAGGCAAAGTCAGATGTTGATATCAAGTCAGACATTAAGTTCAGGTCAGAACTCAAGGATCTGACTCTAGGTTCTAATTCTGATAAAATTTTGAGGCTTTGATTCTGAGGTGTTTCTCAAGTTCTAAGGCTCTGATGCTAACTGTTGCTTCTCTAGTTTTGACTCTGACTTTGGGTTCTGAGGCTCTGATTATGAGGATCTGACTCTGGTATTTTGGTTTTGAATCTGGCTCTCATCCTAAGGTTCTGATCTAGATTCTGAGGCTCTGATGTAGGTTCTGATGCACGTCAAGTTCTGTGGTCCTGGTTTTAAGTTTTCGAGGTTCTGAGGATCTGATTTTGACTATGGGTTCTGATTCTAAGGCTCTGAATGTGGTTCTGAGGGCCTGATTCTGATTCTAGTATCTAATTACATGTTCAGATTAGGTCTTTTTTTATGATTCTTACTCAAATATGATACTGAGCGAGGTAGAGTCTGATTTCTTAGGTCATGAAGTTTTGAGGTTATGATGTTGATGAGGGTCTGAGGTTTTGACTCTAAATCTGACTATGGTTCTTGTTTTGTTTCTGAGGTGACTTTGGGTGCAAGATCTGAGGCTCTGATTATGAAGATCTGACTCTGGCTTCTCTGACTTATGAGGTTTTGATTCTGAAGGATCTGAAATATGGTCCTGACTCTGACAGTGGTGCTGAAGATGATGAGTTTTCCTTGTAGTGCTTCAACCCTTTGGAGAATATAAATGAATGCTAAGGTCGGATGTTTCGTTCTGAAGCTAGAGTATGATGTTGGGTTATACTTGAGAGTGCCAAGTCAGCAAGCCTTCAAAATTGTAGGATGTGACCAGTAGTAACATGGAGGAGCGCAACTTGTGTGACGTGGTGGTTACATGATCATGAGGAGAATTTGAAGGAAGTTAAAAAGACATGCAGAACATGAGTACAAATTGAGGAGCATTACAAGGAAGTTACTTTCAAAGCCTATAAAAGTTAAGGAGAATCCAAAAAAAGACCTCACTAGGGGTGGCAAAACGAATAAACGAATCGAATTCGTAACGAATACTAAACGAATCGAATCATAATGTACTAAATTCGAATTCGATTCATTTAATAAACGAATCCTGATATTAGGATTAATATTCGATTTGTTTAATAAATGTATATTCATATTCGATTTGTTTATTCGTTTCAATAAAATTAAACAAATTTAATCGAATTTAATATTCAAATTCGATTCATTTATTAAACGAATTCTGATATTATGATTCAGATTCGATTCGTTTAATAAACAAATATTCATATTCAATTCGTTTAAATGAAATTAAACGAATCGAATCGAATTTAATATTCGTTTAAAAATGAATATTCGTATTCGATTTGTTGATTCGTTTAATCAAAATTAAATACAAAATCAATAGCATATTCATTATTATAAATTAAAAATCCTTACAACAAGCTCCAATTTCAGATTTCAAATTATAAATCATTACATAATAATAATTAAAATCCATTGCAACATTATTGTTGCTTTAGAGACTCTGTTTTCTTGTTGCCACCATTCTTGTTGCCACCATTTTTGCAAAATGTAAAATAGACATGAAAACACATAAGCATTATGTTGAAGTTTAAGTGTCTTCAGGTACTCGATGACCTCATCAAGCATGTAAGCTTTGTCCACCTTATGCAAAAATGAGAACGTCGAAAGAAATTAACATATAAAAATTAGGAACTCTTCAGTGGTTCTGTCTTTTCATGTTACTAAAAGCCATCAAACATTCAGATTAAAGTTGAAGTTAAAGATTTTGATTCAAGAAAAAAGATTCTATGATTTAGAAAGCTATCTAGTATTATTGTAGTTTGTTATGAGGTCTTGTAAAGCACGCTTCTTTTCATTGATCATGTCCCTCAAAACCATCAACAAAAGGCACAACAAAGGTTTCACTATAAGACTAAATCTCAATATAATTTTACTTTTACAGTTACAATTCACATAATAAAAACTTTCTTTTATACACAAATCTTTATCAGTAAACTTACATTATTAAAATATGAAGTTATAATACTGATACCAATTCTTTGATAACTATGAACTCGAAGATCTAAATTAAGTTTCTTTAATGATTTTTTCAACTTTTCTAATCATTATAGCAAAACCCCAGAAAATTCCAGAATAGATTTCCATTAATAAACAACAAAAAAGCAATAATCTATTAAATTAAACTACAATAAATAAATAATTGAAAAGAACCACCATGTACCTGAGAACAGGAAGTTAAAATCATCACTCCCCAGTACCCAAAAACTAAAATCTAGCACAAAAATAAATCAAATAGAATGAAATATTCAGTGTGAGCTCCTCGAAGGGAGTCGACGAACATGAATCGTAATCTTTAGTTGTAAAAAAGTTATCAAAAACGTAATCTATTGGAGTCAGCAATTGAGTTTGAAGACAGAGAACTCAAATTTTGATGAAAATTGATGAAGAGAGAGAGAGCCAAGTCGACGTAGTCACAAAAGTCGGCGAATTGAGAGAAGACTGAGGACTGAGGAGAGGCGAAGAGGAGGCGGCAGGGTTGAGAGAGAGAATTTTAGGTTAAGTTTAGGTTTAGTATTTTTCTTTATATAATTATTTTTTAGGTTACAAGTGACTAATTACTCAAATATCCTTCTTCTTAATTTTTTTGTTCAAAAATTATAAGGGTTAATTTGTAATATAATTAAACGGATATTAAACGAATTCGATTCGGATTCGATTCGTTAATGATTCATTTAATAAACGAATTGGTAAGCTCAAATTCGGATTCGATTCGTTTATTAAACGAATCGAATCAAATTGACCCATTTATTAAACGAATCCATTTTTTCAAACCCGTATTCGCTTTAAAGCCAATCGAATCAAACGAATAAACGAATCCTGACCCAAATTGCCACCCCTAGACCTCACCAACACATTGTTCAAAAAACCCAAAACATGTCAAACTTCAATTACTCTCTCTATAGTTAATTAGCTCTGTAGTTTTCAAGCTCTCTTTATGTAACTACAACATATTTTAATCCTAGTAAAGTTCATAGTCAGTAGTTTGTAATTTTCTCTTTTGTAATTAGATTTTCAATTCCAATAATACTTTGTTTCTCAATAAATTTCAATTCAAATTTTCGTTCCAATGTTTTTAATTCTTAGTCTTTTATTAACATCCTCATTGAATCTAATTATATATTCCTGACAAGTTTTAAATTAATTTTATAATCGATTGTTTAGAAATTAATTTATAACTTTTAAGACCCTACACCAAAATTTGTTCCGAGGGAACAAATATTATTCGGTCAAAAATTCAAATTATATTCTCGTAATTCCATCACCGCGAAAGGGCCAATATCGGCATTCAGTAGATAAAAAAGTGAAAAGAGGGGAATAGAACGGAAAGTTCGGAAAAAAGCAAAAAAACAAAACACAGAGGAAAAAGAAGAGCTGTAATCACATGGGCTTGTAGTGTGTAATATAGCTGGGTCCTATTTTCTTTCCTTCTCTATCGCCACGCCATGATCATCTCCTCCTGCTTCATCAACCGTTGAAATTTCTTCCATCTCTCTTTCTTCACCATATCTTTCTATGGCCGACGGTAAGGTAAACTTGTTTCTTTCCTTTTTTTTTAATCATTTATCGGGAAAAAGAAAAATTGCTGACTTTTTCAGCCGTCGGAGTAAAGGATTGGAAGACATTTTTTGTTTTTTTTGGTTTTTTTGTTTTTCTAATCCATAAGTTAGGTATTTATGAAGAAAGATATTTTTTGTTGAGTTTAGATTTTCTTAAATGATCTAAATGTAGTACAAAGAGTTGTTATTTTTGTATGTTTTGAGTTGAGATGAGTGGAATTCGGAGATATTTTGGTTTTTCTTCAGTTAAATTGATTTTCTCGAGTAAAATTGGGTTTTTTTGGGTCAATTTTTGTAGTTGGTGTGTTAGCGATCTGGCTCTGTGAGCTCATCAGATGATTTCTCTGGCGTTTATTGTAGTTATTTTTGTGGATCTAAGATCTCTTTCGTTTATGGAATTGCAGTGATTTTTTTTATGAGATTATTTATGTAATTAATTTATCACTTTGTTTTTTCCGATCTGTGCTTTCAGCTTAGTTGAACATTTTTAAAAATAAAATATAACAAAGATAGATTTTTTTATGCTTGTATAGACGGAACTTGCCTTATATTGTGTATTAACTTATTTTTGGAATTTAAAATAATTTCGATCTAGTTGAACTTGTGACTTGGCGACAATCTTCAACTTCTTTGGTGGTTTAATTATTATAACTGCACTTTATTAAACTAAGATGACGTCCCAGAAGTAAATAGATTTAAATTCATACTAAATGTCTTTTCATTAAGTTCATGATATGAAAATGCGCTTATAAAATCTTTGATGAAGATGTATCATATGTTTTGCAGGAAATGTCTGCTGCTGTTGTTGATGGAAATGATCATGTCACTGGTCACATCATTTCCACCACCATTGGAGGCAAAAATGGAGAGCCAAAACAGGTAACAAGAATTTCCTCTTTGAACCTTTTATGTGATTTTATTCCTCCTTAATCTTTGTGTTGGTAGTTGGTATTAGTTGAAAAGTAATATGCATTTGCATATTTGCATTTTTATTATTTGGTGTGTTGCAACATGCAGACTATTAGCTACATGGCAGAGCGTGTTGTGGGAACTGGATCATTTGGTATTGTTTTCCAGGTAATGAAACATTGTGTTTTGAAGCAATTGTATGATGTTACGTTGTCCTCTTCTATCCTAATATTATTGTATTATCTTAGGCTAAATGCTTGGAAACTGGGGAGACTGTGGCTATCAAGAAGGTTTTGCAGGACAGGAGATATAAGAATCGTGAACTGCAGTTAATGCGTGTGATGGATCATCCGAATGTGATTTCTTTGAAGCATTGTTTCTTTTCCACTACCAGTAAAGATGAACTTTTCCTCAACTTGGTTATGGAATATGTTCCGGAGAGCATGTATAGAGTTTTGAAGCATTACAGCAGTGCAAACCAGAGAATGCCACTCATCTATGTGAAACTTTACATGTACCAGGTATGTTGATGCTCCTAATGCGGTTATTTTGTTCCTGCATGTACTTAAGGATTATAATTAGGGATCTGTTTCAGATTTTCAGGGGCCTGGCGTATATCCATACTGTTCCTCAAGTTTGCCATAGGGATTTGAAGCCTCAAAACCTTTTGGTATGCATCTCTCTCTTCTAAGTTTTAAATAGAAAGTTGATACCGGTTTTCTGAAGTCACTCTTGTCTATCTGCAGGTTGATCCCCTTACTCACCAGGTTAAGATTTGTGATTTTGGAAGTGCAAAACAGCTGGTATGTTGTCTTGATATATCCTACTTTGTATCCAAAATCAATTCTTGACTTGCTGTTGGTGGAATGCTTATGAGTTTCTAATAAACTACTTGTGTTCAGATTGTTGGAGAAGCAAACATATCATATATATGTTCACGTTTCTATCGGGCTCCAGAACTTATTTTTGGAGCTACAGAATATACAATCTCAATTGATATATGGTCAGCTGGTTGTGTCCTTGCTGAGCTTCTTTTGGGCCAGGTTTGCCATTTTAATTGCATTTTAACATTTTCCTCTCTTATGAGTTAAAAAAGTAGTTAATTCTCCAGCATCATTATGTTTTGCTGACTGCTTCAATTTTTTAATGTTTTTTAGCCATTATTTCCTGGAGAAAATGCTGTGGACCAGCTTGTAGAGATTATCAAGGTACAGTGCGCTCAATAATGTTTGTAACGATGCAATTTTTTGATCACTCGTCACACCCTGCTTTCGTTCCTGCAGGTTCTTGGTACACCCACTCGTGAAGAAATTCGCTGTATGAATCCAAATTATACCGATTTTAGGTTTCCACAGATTAAAGCACATCCTTGGCACAAGGTTTGCGTTTTTCATCCTCCTGTTTGCTGGTTGTTTGAAATATAGTAACCATAATATCAATGGTTCTTGTTCTAGGCCTTGTGATTAATTATCCATGCGTCACTGATACCTTGTATCTTGGATGTTTGAGGTTATTGCAAGGCCATAATTTTGAAGGCGATCATTCAAACACTGCAAATGTTTTGTTGTTTTGACATATGCTTAAAAATATGTTTCCATTTACGTATTGCTCTGTGTTTAGGTTTTCCACAAACGGATGCCTCCAGAGGCAATTGATCTTGCTTCACGCCTGTTGCAATATTCACCAAGTCTTCGATGTACAGCGGTGAGTTTGATTATTTTTTTCCAGTATGGATATGTGGATTTTGTTTCGTCAACATGTGTTTAATACTCGTGGAGTTGATACCTTTATGCTCAATTAGAAAATAAGTATGTATTGGACAAAAGCTGTTATGTATAATTTTGTCTCTAAAATTTTTCCCTCCTAATATTTTGTTTTTATATTGTTTTGTTTCTGATTAAGATTTACCATTCTGTTACAGCTAGAAGCATGTACACATCCTTTCTTTGATGAGCTGCGTGAACCCAATGCTCGCCTACCAAATGGTCGCTCTCTACCACCTCTCTTCAACTTTAAACAGGAAGTATGTCTTCAAATTATAAGGGTGTTGATTCGGTTACTTTAGATATCTGTAGTATATGTTTCCATACATCTTTGTGTTTTCAAATCTATAACAACTTGTGTTCTTTGAGATGCTTCTTCATTTTTTTATTTGAACTGTAAATTTTGTAGAACTAGAGACACATTTCTGTTTGTCCTTTCATTATAACCTATTTCTTGAAAGACTTCTATTGAAGTGTATGCTAAAATCTTTACCCTTTGTGTTGATTTTGTTACAGTTATCAGGGGCTTCGCTAGAGCTTGTTAATAAGTTGATACCCGACCATGTGAAACGGCAATTAGGTCTGAATTTCTTGCATCCGGCCGGGACATAGGTCCAGACATGTAATATGGATGTGATATATACTTGGTGATTTGAGGCACGAAGGGAATTATATCCTTGTGTTTTATCTACCATGCATTAAGGCTTAATCAGCATCATGTCTTGCTCTATCAGAAAGCCTACAGCCTCAGGCTGCTATGCTTGCTTGGTGCATTCTTTTTCAACTTTTCCTTTCCACACTCTCGTGCATTGTCCCCTTTTCTCTTTTTCCCATCCCTCTCCTTTGTTAAAGTGCCCAATTTGTTTATGTACATGTTTGATAGTAAAGATAGGCTTGATAAGCGGACTGATCAGAATCTGCTAGTAGAGGAAGAACTGAGGACAAATGTATTTGTAGCTAGGACTAGGAAGAAAGCCCCTAATAGAATGTCCCAAAAGATGGGGTGGGCATGTTATTGTCTGGTTTGGTCCTTTTTTGCATGTCTTTCAATTTCTCTTTTCTTTTTTTTTTGGTCTGTGATGACTGACTTAAAATTCCAGACAACTGTTGTTACTTTCTGTTTGTGCAAAGTAATGTCATTGCAATTCGCCTTCTCCTCCATAATGCTTGCTCTCATTTATTTCATTTTCCACGTTCTTGGCATTTTGCTTGTTGGAATCATGGTGTTTTCAACGATGGGTAAATCCTAAAAATTTGCATGTCTGTGTGGATCTGATATTGAATTAATGTTGACAATCCCACATGGGAGAGCATGAGTCCACGATTGGACTACGTGCCCAGTGGCTGGTGAGGTGTACTCTGAAATATATAACTGCCCTCAATTCTCTGCATAAATTATGCTGAAGAAATGTCCTAAAATGTGTAAACTATTATGTGACTGCCAATTCTCAACTTATTATTTTGTTTGAGCTGTCTTTTATGCTTGGTGGTTTTACCTTTCTGAAAGTACTTCGTCCTACGCAAATGCCATTATAATTTAAAATTATTGAGAAATTAGATAAATATGCTTGAAATGTTTTCCTGACTTCAACTATTAAGAGACTGAAGAATAAGTTGGGGTTTACACGGCGTTTCTGCAAAATCGTAATTTTAAATTTTTTAAATTTACAGAATAAATTATTCGGTATCGTATATCAATAATTTATTCATATTTCACACGTAACTATATTTTTCGTTATCAAATAACACCATAATAAATTATATAAGTTGAGGTTTACACTGCGGAAGAGCTGTTTGAGCGAAATTGTAATTTATAAATTTGTAAATTTACGGAATAAATTATTTGGTATTGTATATCAATAATTTATTCATATTTCACCTAAACATATTTTTCGTTATCAAATAATACCACAATAAATTATAAAAAAAATAATGAAATTTTTACGAAAACGATTTTTCTATGAAGTTGTGTAAAATCCATTTATGACTGAACTGATATAATAATAATAATAATAATAATATAATAATAATAATAATAATAATAATAATAATAATAATAATAATAATAATAATAATAATAATAATAATAATAATAATAATAATAATAATAATGCGCTTATTTTTATGTTATTTTGTTTTTTGAGAATGTAAGGCCATAAGGTCAATTTTTACAAGTGTTTTAAATATTTTCCCTATGTAAAATTTTGAAGTGGTATAAATTTTTGTAATTGAGGAGCCGATGCCGCCAACGACTTAACTCCATTCCATGGAGCGAGATTTGAAGATCAAGGGATGCCTTGGAAAACTTTTGTACTAATTTATAGGAAAAATAAGAGCTCGGTCAATGCAATTTTATTTTATGTTATATACATGTTTAATTCGATATGTTTGAAAAACATGTCATATAACTTAGGGTGCCTAATCTTGCATTTTCATATGCCATAATATGTAATAGATGCATGAATATTCTAGTCATAAAATTTGGTTTTATGAAATTTAAAAGATTTGAATTGGAATATGATATGCATGAAAAATATTAATAAGATTAGTTGGTTTAATGGTTTAAAGTTGGAAATTCAAAATTTAAATATAAATATAAATATAGGCTTTATAAGTGAATTATATTTTCCCTTAGTATATCGGATGGAAACCTGTACGCAAATTTCATAGCCGATTTGGAATGGAAGGTAGTATGGTCTGCACTCGGGATACAATTTCACATACGATTGAAATTTATAAAAATCTAGTTTAATTGTCCCCTTTGGATTTCTAATTTTAAACTTGTTAGTGAGCTAAAAATTTTAAGAGTTAAAATTGATTAGGTCACTAAAGTAAACTTAATTACATTAGTTTAATTATGTAAAATATTGGTTGAGACTAATTAGAATTAGTGAATAAAATTTTAAAAGTTAAAATTGGATATATCACTAATATTACACTAGTGTAAAGTTGAGTTATATTTTAGCTGCGCATAAACTTGTAGACACAAGTGAATTAAAATATTAGATATTTTAAGTAGAAACCTTTGTTTTGAAATAGTAAGTGGGAGAGGGATATACGATAATATATCATGTGATCTTCATTGTTAGTCCGAAAATGTGAGATTCAAAAGGCACCTTGAGACGACTTTGTTTCGTCTCCTTACAGATGGTATCCATTTTGGGTCAATATCGAGTTCGAATTAAGAGAGGATAGGAATTCTAGATGTATCTAGTGAACTGACCTACCATACGACGACACTTCACTAGTTAAGTCCAAGGGTTCTGAAACAACGGGTTACACTCACAAATAAATGATTAAATGTTAATCGTAGTTCCTTGATAAAATCAAACGGTGATTGGTTAATATATGAATAAGATTTATTCCCGCATATATTAATCAATTGAGATTGTCTCAACTTATCATGCAAATACATGACCTACCCTACAAAGACACTTATTTGGGGGATGATAGATTTTCGTGGCATAGTAATTATTTTCAGGTTTCGAATTCATTATACATGATACATGCATCATGTTTAATTTTATGCCTAAATATTTTGATGATTTTGATAGCGATGAATGAATATTAAAATGCATATTTATTTTATTTTCAGCAATGGTTTCTCCAATTATTTCAATTCTCTCAAATGAAAAATTAATGGGAGAAAACTATGTAAAATAAAAAAGTAACATGAACGCTATCTTGGTCTGTGAAGACCTTAAGTTTGTCCTAACGGAGGAATGTCCTCCCGAGCCAGCCAAAAATTCTGGCCAAGTTGTGCGCTATGCCTACCAAAAATGGGTTGCGACCAATGAGAAAGCCTTGCTATTTGCTAGCAGGGAAGTCCGAGGTTCTTGTTGCAAAGCATGAGTTGATGGCTACAACATCTTTGATGATGGAGTCATTGTAGGACATGTTTGGGTAGCCTTTAAAGCGGGAACGTCCTGAGGCTATGATCTCAGCGATGACCGCAATGATGAAGGAAATGACATGAGTTTGAAAGCACGTCTTGAGGATTATGACCTATCTCAACACGGTTGAAACTCATTGAGCTTGTATTGACTAGCGTAGCCAGGTGATCATGATAATGGAAACTCTTCCGAAGAGTTTCTTGTAGTTTAAAAGTAACTATGTTATGAACAAGTTGACTTTTACTTTGACTATGCTGCTTAATGAGCTCACCCATTACGAATCCATGCTGGTGGATCCACGTAAGCCTAGTGGAGAGGTAAATATTGCCGAATCTTATAAATCTGCAAAGACAAAGAAGAAATGAATTGGTAAGGCTAAGACAAAGACAAAGCCCATAAAGAAGAACAATAGAAGCTCCAAAGATGCCAAGCCCAAAGAAAAATGTTTCCATTGAAACAAGGATGGGCATTGGAAAAAAAACTGTCTGAAATACCTTGTGGAGCTGAAATATAAGAAGGCCACAAGTAAATACAATTTACTTGTCATTGAGTCTCTTTTAAAGGAGGATGATAAATCCTCATGGATTTTTGATTTTAAAGCCAATAACCATGTTTGTTCTTCTTTGCAGTTACTTGACTCATAGAGGTGTTGGACAGTTATGACCCATAGCGTCACTATTTGTACAGATCATGGTGTTGTTGTACAAATTAACTATGTGACAAGGAGATTGCACTCTTATCATTTGTGATTAGATCACCTAGATGTATAAATGATAGGAGGTCCCTATAATTAGTTCCTGGATTGAGATGATATGAGACAGTATCAGTCCTCGAAGGATTAATCATTAAATATCCCTAGTCGTAGTATTATCGAGATTGTACATCGATAATGCGGAATAGACTAGTATTATACTTGTGCGCGTTATGTGAGATCATACCGGCATAGTTCTCATATATTTGGGTATAGGATACTCATGCAAGTGTGATATGAGGTTGTGTTTTACCGATGGTACGGAAAACAGCTTCGCTCTGGATAGACCCCTCGGAATTCCATTGGTAGTATGACTATGTGTCTATGGAAGTCCGAAATCAGGGTAGGTGTATTTGGTCTTAACCTGAGACTTGCATCGCTAATACTTGCGACAATCGGTATGCTTTAGTTTTGGTCGTCCAGGGCTTTAACAGGTTCTGTGTACGCCTCTGCTGGGTATATCGAGAATCGTAGTGTATTGGGTGTGATGTCAAGACGGAAGTATCACTCCAGTCATAGTGGAGATGATGTCACGTAGGATACGGTACTAGTGCTCTTAAGTACTACAGTCATCGGGATATTATCACTAGGTCATGTATGTCCGATTATAGAGACTAGTTACCAGACATCCGACATGTGCTTCGTACGGGGGAGACACATTCCAGCCTCAGGCCTAGCACGTGACAATCCGATACTGGATTGCAATACGCAATACTACGTATACTACGCCTGACATAGATTATATATTCCAGTAAGAATATTTCTGGAGAATTGGGTAGGCACGATGCTTTGCTAGAAGCCAACCATGTCTTGTAAATCGGTAAGCACGTGGTATGAGGTACGCATGTATTCGGATAATCCGATGACCGTATTTACTGCCAACATATCCAGGGATCTCTTGGGTCGCTTCCCAAAGATTCACCGATGACAGTTGATTTAAATTAGAATTAATCTGGGATTAATTAAGAGAGATAATTAATCTGGGATTAATTAAGAGAGAGAAAATTAATCTGAGATTAATTGAGGTATTATTTAATCTGGGATTAAATGTGTTCGGAAGAGAGAGAACGGGATTAATTTGGAATTAATCGGTAAAATAAATTTAATAGTTAAATTTGATTTTTCTATTTAATTTATTCGTATGGGCTAAAATTAATATATTGGATATATTAATATGAATTGGATTTCATTACGGAATTAAAGTCGGACTTTAATACGAACGAACGAATTAATTTAGAATTAATTCATAAACAACATTCGTAATATATTTGCGAGGCATCGTTATTTAATTAAATTAGATTTAATTATGTAGCGACGAAAGTTCGTTTAATCGGATTAAACAGAACCGAGCCGCGGCAAATGTTCGTAGAGACATTTGAATTTTGAATTCAAATGTGGGGCCCACTTCACATGTGGTAGTTGGGAGGGTAGTTGGCATTTATGCCAAGCCACCCACCATCCAACTACCTTGGAATGGTTTTGGTGAAACCATTTACCCAACTACCTTGTTTAGGTAAAAGGGTAAATTGGTTTTACCTAAAACTCTTCTCTCTCTCTTCACTTGTGGATGCTTCACATAAAAACATATTTTTTAGAAAATGAAAACCCTAGAAGCCTCCACCATGGGCGTGAACTTGGCCTCTCCCTCTCTTTGATTTTGTGGCAAAATCAACAAAGCTAGCACTTGGAGAAATCAACTAAGGTGATAGGGAAACTACTTCAAGAGTTGGAATCATCACTTAAAGCTTGGATCTTGGAGATCTCTTCTCAAAAGTTTAAAGCTCAAATCCGTTCATTGTAAGTATATTCTGCAACTTATTTTGAATTTATGAACACCTTTACATGCTTATTAGATCCTTGGCATGTTCTAGGAACACTAACAATGGTATCAAGAGCCAATTTTAAGCATGAAAATTTTAGGGTTCATGAGACTAAAATTTGGGGCTTTTATGTTTTGAATATGATTTCTTCAAATTGATGCTTTGAGCATGCTTAGAATATGATAACTTAGAGTTATGCATGATTAGATTTGAAACAAATCAAATGAATCAAAAATTAATTTTTTTTAGTGAGGCCGAAAGTTGCAGTGCATGGGACTACAGTTTTTTTATTTTTTTAACATGAAATGATGTGTTTAAATGCATGTTTAAATGTTGATTGTTGGTTTGATTGGATTGAAATCAAAGTCAATAAAGTTTATGTTAAAATCAAAGAGCATGTTGAGCATGAAATGATGAATTTAGGATTCAATTTGTGTTGAGCATGAAATGATGTATTTTGGCTTCAATTTGTGTTGAGCATTAATTGATGGATTAAGCATTATTAATTAAGTTAATTGATATTTTGGAAATATTGAGTTTAATTAATTAATCATGGCTAATACACTTTAATTAAAGTAATTGTGATATTTGGAATATTATAATTATGTTAATAAGCCTTTAATTAAGAATTGGGCTAAAAGTCTGTATTTGAGCTTAATGGGCTTGGTTTGACTAAGTTTGGTTTTGGACTTTTGGATTGGATCCAATTGGGCCCAAAACCAATTTCATAAAGTCCAAAAACATCACTTGGCCCTTTAAAGAATTTAATTGGGCCTAATGGGCCTAATGTTGGTTTCTATTAAGGTCCCGGATCGATTATAAGCATGAAAAACATTGCGAATACATATCGACGAAGTTGCGGAATACTCACATCGATCGGTTGAGACGAATTTAAGACGAATGAAGCCAAAAATCCACTGCCTTGGTCACGCCCACTGCTGCAGAATTGCTCACTGTTTTGGGTAGTTTTGGATCCAACTTTGAAGCTCCAAACTTCGTCGAATGGATCCCGACTCATGGGTGAACCTCCCTAACACCTTCGCAAGTCTCGTAAGTGTGCTAGCACTTGTGTTTTTGCAACAAAAACATACTCATTGCTCCCCTATTGCTCACGGCAGTGAGCTGAATTGGAAGAAGAAAGAGAGCCCTTTTGGTCGTGAGAAAGAGAGAAGAAATGGTGGAGAGAAATGTGTAATTAGTTAGTAAAAGATTTTCCAAAAACCTTTATATATTTTCCAAGAAAATATATTAAACAATTACCAAATAATATATAAAATAATTAAAGGTAAATGTCTCACCAACTTACACTATTTCACCTAAAACCATCAACTATTCATTTCACTTTATCAAAGTGACATGTAGTCATTCAATCAATCAATCACATCAATCAATCACATCACTCAAAGTGACATTTGATTTGACGCTTGATGTGACGAATGATTTGACGCTTGATGTGACTTGCGTTGCCGCACTCGAATTCGAAATACGAATGCGCTCACAATCACACTCGGGCTCGGGTTCGCTAATTCCCAATTAGCGAATTTTCCGTTACGTCGTAATTAAATGATTACGCCTAGTGAATTCACTATTCACGTCGCTAACGAATTAATTCTAAATTAATTCGTTCGCCCGAATTAAAATCCAATTTCAATTTCGCGTCGAAATCCAATTTCGTTTAATATATCGAATATATTAATTTATCGATTAATTCCAAATTAATCGTTATCTCTCTCTAGACGATATTTTATCCTAGATAAAATATCTCCGTAATTAATCCTAGATTAATTTTCTCTCTCTTCTATATAATCCCAGATTATTAATGAGTGCGAGTTATGCGTCATCGGTGCATTATCGGGAAGCGACCCACGAGATCCCCGGATAATTCGGCAGTAAATACGGTCGTCGGAGTATCCGAATCACGTACGTACCAAGTACTACGTTCTACCGATTTACGAGACAAGATCGGCTTCTAGCAAAGCACGAAGTCTATCCAATTCTCCGGTCATATTCATCTAAGAATATTTAAGATCTATATCAGGCGTAGTATACCAAGTATCGTGTATATCGGCCTAGTATCGGATAGTCACGTGCTAGGGCTGAGGCTGGATAAGTGTATGCCCCGTCCGAAGCACATGTCGGATGTCTGGTAACTAGTCTCTATAATCGGATATACATGACCTTGTCATAATATCCCGATGGCCGGCCAGCACTTAAGAGCACTAATACCCTATCCTGCGTGACATCATCTCCACTATGACTGGAGTGATACTTCCATCTTGACATCACACCCAATACTCTACGATTCTCAATATACCCAGCATTGGCGTACACAGAACCGGTTAGAGTCCTAGACGACCTCAACCAAAGTATATTGATTGTCGTAAGCATTAGCGGTGCAAGTCTCAGGTTAAGACCATACACACCTACCCTGATGTCGGACTCCCATAGACACAAAGTCATAATACCAATGGGATTCCGAGGGGTCTATCCAGAGCGAAGCTGTTTCCCGTACCATCGGTGAAACACAACCTCCTATCGCACTTGCATGAGTATCCAATACCCAAATATATGAGAACTATGCCGTTGTGCCCTCACAACGCGCACAAGTGCAATACTAGCCTATTCCGCATTATCGATGTCCAGTCTCGATAATACTCCGGCTAGGGATATTTAATGATTAATCCCTCGTGGACTGATACTGTCTCATATCATTCTCAATCCATGAACTAATCATAGGGACCTCTCTTCATTTATATATCTAAGGTGATCTAATCACAAATTATGAGAGTGCAATTTCCTTGTCACATAGTTAATTTGTACAACAACACTATGATCTGTACAAATAGTGACGCTATGGGTCATATTATCCAACAATCTCCCACTTGGCACATAGCCAGTCACTCGAGTGTCTAACACCCGAACTATGTATGGTTCGCTCAAATTACTGAGAAAAGGTTTTCGTCAGCGGATTTGCATGATTATCGTCTGACGCGATTATATACGATCATCACATCGCCACGATGTATGATCCGAACGAATCAGATGAATATAGAAGTATATATGGATCGTCGATGAGACCTTTAATTCTTTAGCCTTATGCTGACGCCTAGCTCAGCTGCTAACAGAACTATATCTAATCTAATTAGATTTATTATCGACCCAAATGGCTTCTATTGCTGCCTCAGCTGCAGCAATAATCCGCATTTGTTGTTTATTCGGCAACAGTATCTTGCTCGGAAGATTTCCAGCTCACTGTCCCGTTATACAAACTTTATAGTACCGCAGTATTTAACTGTTTGGAAACTTGCAGCAGTGATCCCAGTCACTTCAAGTTCTCCTTCTCCATAGTTTTGGACAACATCTTTAGCTCTCTAAGATACTAACAGATGTTCTTTAACTTCAATCCAGTGACCATCACTTGGATTGACCTGATTGTGACTCCATATGCTCAAAGCGTATGAGACACCATATCAAGTACAATTTAAATGTACAATTTCCAGAGAGTGTTAACAACTCCAAATCTATCCCAGTAGATCTTTATTCCTTGAATAAAGGTTGTTACTCCCCAGAATTCTATGGAGAATATCTATGAAAGCCAAGCTTTCACCAATTGCTTATGGGAATTTCATTATCAGTGCTCTCCCACTAACCTCCTTATATACACAAGAATCATTTCGTTTTGAGTCAAATCATAAACCATTATGATTATTTCAAAACGACAGTTCCAAGAACCTTATGCTTGCTTCAATCCAAACAAGGATCGAATAACCCGCAAACCTTGTTTGTCGGTTATACAAAATCGTCAGGATGTTGTAAGCATCCTCCAAGAGGTTTCCTTTTCAGGAAAGCGATTTTGATCATTAACTGACACATTTCATAAATGAAATATGCAGTATCTACAAGCATCTTCAAATGGATTTACCATGGCAACAGGTAAAAGGTTGAACCGTAATCAACACAATGTTGATAACGATACCTTTCCGTCAAAAGCCTAGCTTTGTACGTGGTATGTTGCCATCCATGTATGTCTTCCTTGAAGACGTTTACTGTACCAATAGGCATAATGCCTTGTGGTACAACAACTAGTATCCAAACATAGTTGTTATACATGGAATCCATTTCGGACTCATGGCACTTTGCCATAATAGGGAGTCGATACCTTGTATCACTTCCTCGTACGTAGTCGGTTGGTATACCTCCATAAGATTTACATCTTTAAGGGGTTACATCAGAAACCCATACATCTTGTGTATTTGAAGATTAATGGTTTAGTTTCATCCTTGATGAACTATTTATGTTCCATTACGGACTTCGTGCCTTGAACAGTATTACCCCGATTTTCATCGTGTTTTACTGTCCTCCCACTTACCACTGCATATCGGTATTCCTTTTAGGAAAACCGCATGGCGAGCAACAATCACATTGTTCTCTTGTGAGATATATAAGTACTATACTTATGGTTATCCCTAGGATGACCTATAATTGGCACTTATCCAATTTGGGTCCTTAGTTTGGTATCATCCAAACGTTATGCCTGGCATACCCAAATTATTAGGAATGAGAAACCCTGTTTCTTTCCTGTTCATATCCTATATGATATCTGTCAAACAGATTTATATGGAACCTTATTCTAAAATAAGTTTTGCACTGTTAATACATATCCGTTGAAGGAATGATAGCTCAGAGCGACTCGTGATAAACCTTATCATGTCCAACAAAATTCGGTTTTCGTTCGGACACACCGTCTAACTGACGTGTCTCAGGAGGAGTCCTCATCTGAAAGAATACTATACTCTTTCATGTATGTTTGAAACTTACTGCTTAAGTATTTTTCATTACGGTCTTACCGTGACGGCATAATACTATAGTCGATCTGTTTATGTACTTCGTGTCGAAACTCTAATAGTTTCCGATCTGTGTTCTTCAAAAGAAACACATAACCATAACGTGATGCCATATCCGTTAAGGTCACGAAATATTCATGTTCATATCTAGCCTAGCTAAATATGGGCCCACTAACTTCACCATGAATAGGGCTAACAGATCGGTGGCACTTACACTATTACCAAGTAAACAGTGTTTTAGGTACTTTACCTAACAAACTAGATTCGTAGACTTTATTTGAATAGACAAATCAGTCCTAGTACCCAC